>CM056509.1:15449790-15702047 GCA_029783415.1 Anisodus acutangulus
TGGATCTAGCCTTGCGATGGGGGCCGCCGAGCCCAACAAAAGAGGCTCTCGAAAGATAGCTTTCGACCTTTCTTTATTCCTTTGGAAATAGGAAAATTAGAAGGGATGTCTTGGAAGGGGGGAGTTGTCGGCGGCTCGACGATCTTTATTCCAAAGGTTTACCGAGGTGAAGCTTTTCGAAGTAACAGAAAGAAAAGCAACGACTGGAGTGGGAGAGTCAGAGTCGAAAAGAGAATTCCTCACTTCTTTCTCTCATTCAAAACCGTCGAATATTGGTTAATACGTAATCGATCGAACACTATTTGAAAACGGCTTCTTTACCATACTTTTCATAGAAGTAGTTGTGCATAATCTTCCAAAATTGAATAATCTCTTCACAGTGTTTATTGTCGAGATCAATCGTGTAAGGTAGCGCGTGGGTGGGGTTGGGGAAGTACTTCGCGAATTGGTCTAGCAATCGCAAAGAAGCACTGTAGTTGAACAGTGTTTTAAGTTCCTACTTAGAATTTCATATTCCCATTTTCATATTTTGGGTTCTAAAGTTCGAATTGGGGTGATTTCAAATGCTGCGTTCACGATTTATCATGATAATATGTTCGTGATCACTACTTTGTCGATTCCCATTGACTGCTTCAATTAAATTAGTAATTAAGTCATGAAATAGGTTGGTAGAAATGGAGTTTTGACCGTAAAGTTAAGTTTATGTAATTTGTTGCTTTGAGATCCAATTAGTGGGTGAATTTAGCTCATTTCTGGATTTAGACTATTAAAACGATGGATAAATCAATTTTTAAATAAAATTCAGATTTGTCATTGAATGCGCAAGTTTGACTTTTTGAGTTAGTGTCATAAGTATATTGCGCAATATGAGTGTACGACGCGTATTGGATGTATTGGAAACGTTCCAAGGCTTTGATAAAAGGAAAATCGATATCTTGAGGTTCGTGGTATAAAAGCATGTTAAAAGTCTACTTTAACCTTTAACTTATTGTTCACAACATATAGGAGTATTACTAGAAAGTGACTTACAAAAAGAAAATAAATGACTCCATAAAACATATTTTAATTATTTTAAAGCAATTTGATTTGATGTGAATTTATAAATTAAATATGAGTACTAAGTTACTGCTAGTACTAGTATTATTCCTGATATTGACCGCCTAAGAGACAATGGGAGGATTGAAGTGTCAAAAAAGCAGGAGCAACTTTTTTCTCAGGGTTGTTTGCATGTCTACGACTGTCCCGTCTCAAAAGGAAGAATTAGTACCTGCAAACATCAAGGTTAGTCCTTACTGTCAAACTGTAAATAAATGATTATATTTCTATAACTAATGTAGGTGAGTGACTGGGCAACAAATATATCCGATACTTTTGAGAGTTGAGACTATATGATCTATCGAGCCTTTGTCTAGAGGATCTTAAAAGCTTCAGAGAACAAGGTATTGGTTGTAAAAGGAATTAATTTATTTATTGTTAGGACCAAAATCCTTACCCCTTTAATTTATTTCATTTGTTTTCGGTCTAGAGTTGTCGAATACAATCTTCAAGTTTTCAGGTATTAAATGGTTTTGTGGATGTTTTGCTACTTCACTAATTAACACACAATATGCATAAGTTTAGAAAATAAAGTACACATTGAACAAAATAAAAATAGGATAAAAACCTTCTAGATGTTGTGCATAACCATGTACAACGGAGGATTTCTTTTCAAAACAAATTTGAAGAGCTTTGGTAATTTAGGTGGGATGTAACCGTCAGGAGGACTAACAGCTGAACCAGGAAAATGCTTAATAAGTTTCAGGCCCTAACTAGCGTTAGTTATGAATACATTCTATTGATCCAATATGATGATATTATATATACCGCACTTACTATCTCTCAAAAATCAAAATGGTGCTGGTATAATCTTCAAAAAGGTTTTGGCAAGTCGTTCCGCCTTGCACAAAACCATCTGATCCACAAACCTTATACTCCCTCTAATCCACCAATTTATTTGATACATTTTCCTTTTTGATTTGTCCCAAAAAGAATGATATATTTTTATAATTATAAATAATTTAACTTAAAACTACTTCTTTTACCCTTAATTTTACGGCCACCAAAATATCTATGTTTTATTTTAGATCACACGTTTCAAAAGTCTCTTCCTTTAATTCTGTGTCCAGTCAAACCATATCATAAATTGGGACGTAAGGAGTAGCAATTACCGCTGCATAAACATAAGCTAGTCTTTCCACAGTTTAATAAACACGAAAAGTTCTATTTTGACACGGCCAATGCTCCGAGAAGGTCAGAATTTCATAAAATGGTGTTCCCTCTGGTCCATATTATATGATGTTTTTAATATGAATATATTCACTCATCCCAAGAAAGAAATATTTTCACTAAATTACACATCTATTTAATATGATTTTTTAGGTTATGTAAAAGCGCATTTATCTAAATAAGGATAAATTTTTTAAAAAAATATTACCGTTTTAATTATGTAAAAAAATCATTTATTTTAAATCAAATGTAAAAACTAACCATATAATATATAAACCGGAGGGAGTATAAGACATCTGATAAAAGATTAGAAAAAATTACACAATCAAAATTTTTGGCTTTTAAGGTGAATGCAAAAGCACCATATCACCTCATAAATTCTGAAACAAGTTCATGAAGCTCCACCACAGATAATTTCCTCCATCGTACTTCTTGTGGTGGTGCCCACCACCGAGATTTAAATTAATGAACTTTTAACACTACATGTCCGCCAAGTACGAAAATTGCTCTAACTACAAATACGTATTTTATTCAAATTAGTGCTGAAATCTTCACACGTCCTTTCATATATTGTTAATGAATCCCAACAAATTATGTCACTAGAGGAAAATAAAAATGATAAGAAACTTTCACATACAAACATCAGACGATCTACTTTAAAGATCATTTTGAGTAACAAATAGGAAAATTATATCACATAAAACGAAGTGCATGTTAATAATATCCATGAACTTACACTTCTAAAAGGTGCAACGTTCCGTTACATTAACCTTTTAGTTAATGGCTCTACATACTAGAGTTGGCAATCCAAAATGAAAGGTGAATCTTAATAGCTAAGTTGGTTGATTACATGAGGGATTCAATTCCCCCATCTTATAATTCTCCAGTTTCCTTCCCCTAGGTAATAAAACCCACTTTTTAAAGAAAAAAATGACATTCCTAAACTGGTTCCCGTTTCCTTTCTTTTTTACTTTTTTCTTTTTTTAATGTAGCTAGCACCCTCCCAAGGTTTCACTGGCCTTACTGTTTCTTCTGCATTTCTTCTAGCTTCATATTTATTTTGTAAATCAGTTTTTCTTTTTCTAGGGGGCACGGAGGAGGGGGAGCGGGGATGGGGGTGGACACACTCCAAGTAGGCTTCACATGGAGAATAACTGGTTAAGAGAAGGCTAACAAAGGGAGGCACAAAGTATAACCCCCACGCTAAGAAAGAAACAATGGAGATGGAGCATGAGACACGGCCCAATTGATGATTAAAATGAGATCAGGAAAATGAAAAAAAAAACAAGGAAAATAAACTGCAACAGGAGGGAAAAAAAAGAGGAATAAGGAAGAAAATTGAGAAAAGACGATCGCTTGTTCTACCCTGACACAGCAAGAGAACACCAAATGGCGATTTGGTACATTCTGAATATCTTTTAAGGGACAACACTACAGAAATAATGCTTACTTGTAAACACGACTTCACACCTGCCTCAGACACTCGTTGATCAGACACATATTGTAAGGGAATAAAATAGTTCTCGTGAGGACCATACTCAGTAGTTTCATTTGCTCCATATAATAGCAGAGGATTACTAAGCTTCTTTTTTCTTAATGACAAGGAATCCCGCAGCAACTACCCTTCAGGTGTGTGCGCACAGGATAAACCCTGCTTTTGTATAATAGCCCGCAAACCACACAGGAGAGATAACTCGCACTAGGCAAGCCCCGTGCGACGAGCTCTACTAAGCTTCTTAAAGATGGAAAAAACACACATACTCACGGGTTAGCTAAGAGGAAGTTGGATACTTTTGATAAAAGGGGAAACTGGAAGAGAGAATTATAAATCATGACTCATGAGAAAACTAGATTTTAATAGACAGGATAAGGGGGAAACAGGAAATTCAATCTTAAAAATGAGAAGAGTACTACCATCTTGTTTCCATCCTTCAAAACAAATCTAAAACATGAATGAGGAGAAAAACACTTATATCTCCACCTTCACTATGTCCTCATAAACATTAGCTCAATAATCATCAAAATAACTATACTGCAGCAAGGATGCCTGATGGATATAAGGAACGGTGATGTTGGATAAGTGGGTCAGGTGTTGGTTACAATCGGGTTGACCCGGAATTGAGGCACAAGTTGGGGTGTTATTGGTTCTCGGATTATCATAACAGTGGGGTGTTAGGTGGTGATTTCGGGTGGGTATAGAGGGAATCAGTTCAAGGCGTTTTGTGGAGTGGTTGTGGACACGTTGAGGGTGAGAGATGGTCGGGGTTCGGTGGTTAAGTGGTGGTAGGTCGATGTAATAGAACTGAACCAGTGATGTTCTCAGTAAGGAGTGTTATACGGACAGTTTGGTGTTGTCGGGGTTGGGCGGGGAGTTGTGAGTAGTTTCTGACTTAGGCTTTTTGTGGAGGTGTTCAGGGATATTGAGGGTCAGGAATATGCTCGGGTCTTGGTGTTTTGGTGGTGGAAAGGCTCGGGGCTAAACTGAGGCAGTGTGGTCTCGGTTGGCGATTGTAGCGGACTGTTTGCGTGTCGTCGAGCTTGGATTGTTATTTGTGAGACGTTTCGGTTAATGGAGTTTATAGTGAACGTTAAGGGAGTATTCTGGAGTGTGTTGGTGGAAGGGTAGAGGTAGTTTGGTCGAGGGAGGCAATCGAAATGTGAGATGCAAGTCCGGATGCATACCAAGTGTGGTTGACCTATTTTGATTAAGTGTTTGATGATTGTGGTTAAGTGTTGATGGTTGTAATTTTTAGTAGCTATGGATTTCATGAGGTATGGAGGATAGGCCCAAGGATAGAGGAACGGGGAGTTAATTGCCCGAACCGACACCAAGGATTTGGTGATCAATGCCACAAGGTCGAGACCGAGGTTTGCTAGTCGCAACGCCCGTGAACAAGCCAAGTGAGGGTAATATATGCCTTTGTTGCTCCCAAGGCTTAGACTAAGTTGGTCCACACAAGTACCAACCTTCGTTTACCACCAAGGGTGTTCTTCAAGCTTGGGTATAGACTAGGTCACTCAAGTCCTAATCAATACTTGCACCGAATGAGAGTTTGGTTCACACAAGAACCAACTAAAAGTAAACACACACAATTGAATACAATTAGCTTTGAGTAAAACTCACTTTTATATATCAATCAACTCTGATTATTTACAACTCCTAAGGTTCTTATTTATAGTAAACAAAAGACTATTTTAGAAAACAAACTAAAGACACAAACTTTCGACCTGTTGGGAAAAGGGTTAGGGTTTTCTTGTTGGCCAAGAGGCTTCTCGATTTTGGTGTGATCAATGGGAAAAAGTTTGGCTTTTCTTGGAGACGAAGTTGAGCTTAAACTCCTTCACACCTCTTTGTGGAATCCAAGTCGAAAAGGGAATGGATTGGTCCTTTCAAGACTTCATCTTCTTGGAACTAGTTTGGAAGCTTCCATTCTTTGTTCTTGTTTGACAAGCAATTTCGGCCAACTCTTGGCCTTATCTTTGGATGACTTTCTTGTCTTCAAATTCAGTTCTTGAAGTCTCTTTTCCTTGCCATGGTGTCGATCAAGTCATCCTTTGTCCTTGCCATCGTGGCTTGGGCAAACTTTATATGATTTTGGTCCCTTTGGAGAACCTCTCGGCTTTTGTCTTCCTCTTTCCTATTACATGGTTTATTAATTGTGTCCTAATGGGAGCTAAGAGTTGTTTACACATTACATCATGTCCTAAGCTAAGAGTTAAAAGCTAATTGTGCCTCTTCTCCTCCCAAATGTGCCTCTTCTCCTCCTAAATGTGCCTCTTCTCCTCCTCGCCCAAGTCCGCCTGCGGCACGTAAGCACTAATAATGTTCATAGTGGACCTTCCAACTACCCACTTAATCGCCATCATTTTGTTATTGACCCTCCTAACCTCTACCGCCTGATCCCTTAGCTCACAGTCTACCAAAATGCCTACCTCATTCCTATACCTCGGCATACCCGAGAACCGTAACTTATACCCGACCACATCCTTAGCCTTAGATCCCACCCATTTGGACTCCTGAACACAGGCTATATTAATCCTCCTCTTCTTAAAAATCTTAACTAGCTCTATGGACTTCTCTGATAGTCTCAATGTTTCAAGACCCTATTCTCAGCCTAGAACCTCCCTTACCCCACTTACTCCCCTCCAATCTTCTCCCTCATCCCCGACCAAGAACATAACCCTAGTCCACCATCAGTTACCAAAGCCACTAAAGCAAGTATAAAATAATAAACTAGTCAAACGTTTACCCTAAAACAGAAAAGGATCAAAGTGAAAGCACAAGTTATCAAGAATTTAGAGGCAAGTAATACCACTACGCCAAATGATACTATAACTAAGACAAGAAGAGTAGATGCAAGAACGTAAGGTCACAAATCAATACAGCGAAGCGGCAACATGGAACAAGAATAAGGACAAAGAATGGATACGGGTAACCGTTGGTATCAATTCCAGTTGAATCAAACTTGTTCGCCGGCGACAATCACTGTTCATCGGCGCTGAAAGTACTGTTCACTGTGTGTTTTCAATGAAAAGTCGAGTCCCTGGTTGGAGCAGCGCCATATAGTTGTATGGCTGCGTTCACTACCCCTACCGTAAGACTGTTCACTGCCGGGGAATACTGTTTACCGGAAAATCACTATTCACCGCCTGAGCCTGGTCGGAGCGCAGTGGTGTCCGTCGACGAACAAGACCTGGTCGAAGCCACATCGTACAGTTGCCTAGCGATGTTTACTACCGTACGACCTTGTTCACTATTGAAGAAGACATCGGATAATCACTGTCGGATCATTATTCGTTGTCAAAAAATCATTGTTCGCCGCCGAAGCCTGTCGGAGCAATTAAGACCTGTGCAGATCTGGGGGAAAATACTAGTCAGAGTGCAAAGATGTCCGTCGGCGAGCGAGACCCTGTTCACCTATCACAGGCCGGAGTGGCAAACCAAGGTGGGGTTACCGTCGGCGAGGGTAGGGGTGGAGGTGGGAGGGGTGTGTGTTACCGTTGTCGGGGGAGAGTGTGTGTGTGTGTGTTACCGTTGCAGGTTCTGCAATGAAACAGAAAAAATAAACACAAGGCTGTATATGCAATAAAGAAATACTTATGATCTGCAACTTATTTTAAAGCTTTTGGAAAAAACTTACTGACACCACAAATTGGTGCACATTTCAGACAAACAAATACAAAGATGCAGTTCTGGCTACTAAAATTAGATATTATACAGATGATTAAAGAACAATAACATATAGTTCCAAGAGTACAAATTTCGAAAACATAACCCGAGACAAACTACTACAACAATGAACAACAAACAATCACAAAACTAAATTTAAATCACCTTGCACAAACTTCCCAAAGTACCAATACACCTACATAACTTAGAAGACATGTTAGGGCTTTCTCGATACCAGAGCTAATTAAATATCAATAAGAAGGATAACTGGTTGGGTTTCAGTTATCATATTGGCCCAACCTAGAGCTTGTTATACTATCCAAAGCTGCCCCAAATACTCTTCGATCGTAATCATAATTGTTGCCATCATAATGTGATCTATATCCATTGTAAGACGATCTATACCCATTAGATTGGTTTACTGAAACACCTGGGGGAACTGGAACTGAATAGAGAAAATTATAAACATGTAAGTCAAAACTCAAAGAAACAGACAATAATAAAGTAAAAAAAGAAAGGGGGGGGGGGACTAAGAGCATGTGATAATGACTTGACTAGAAAAGCATACATCACCTTGTGTGTAACTAGTTTGGTGCTCTGAAAACCGGCATAAATTTGACAACCTCACAGAATTTGGTGAAATTTCCTTATCATTATAAGGTACAGGATGAGGCCTTGGTCTAGAGGGAATATTTAAGGTCGGCGGTGTTGCCATTGATGAGTTATTAGAGGGCTTGTCTTTCCCAGAAATCTGTTTAGAAAAATTAATCCACCAACACATATTATAAACAAATCAAAAATGCTTCTATAGACTTTGCCTCCTCAAAACCATAAGTTCCAACTGCCAGCCCACGTTGTTAACTGAAAGAATATACTTCCGGCGTATCTCTCAATTCATAAGCCAAAGTCAATAGACACACCAAGGATCTCGACAGAATTCCAAGACTATCCAATATCTACAGAGGTTGGTTGAGAACGTAGAGGAGGTAAACCCATAACTTAGGTTTGCAAGCACTACAGAAGCTAATAATACATGAACACACAAATTCATTAAATAACCATCAACCAATCTGACCATTTTAGCTAGCTTAAGGGACATGTAACAAGGACTTACTGCAAATTTTAATGTTCTATTGTAGAGTGTCACTAAACTAGAGAAAAGCTTCACAGCATAGTCTGCGATCTCTTTTGTCTCATATTTAGCAAAAGCAAAACCTTTAGGCTTATCAGTTTCCTTGTCACGAGGAATGTACACATCAACAACACGCCCTGCTTGAATTAGAATGTCATATAGTACACGATCGCTTACTCTCTCATCCAAATTCCCTACCAAAAAGAAAAAGAAATTCAGACAACTCATTCAGGCACAACACAAACTGCATATCCTATGAATCAGAAAATCACTATATGTTAAGCACACTCTTGCAGAATAATTCAAACAAGCCTCGACTTTCGTGTAAGACACCTCCACAAAGTCAGCTATCCTAACAAAGGCAGATTAACCAGATTTATGTGCAATTCATCCCATGTTATAAATTGGTGTTCTCATCACTAAGCAGATTAACAAAATCTTTATTTTATGGATGTTTTGCAACAAGTAGCTTCTCTTTTCTTTATTTTTTAAGTTTTGGAACTCAGCTTTTCAAGTCTTGCCAAATAAACGCCACCTAGCAATTCATTGAAAAGCCTACCGCCTTAGAGAATATTTCCACGCATAGCTGAAATTCCATTATAAACACAATAAATCTGAAATTCCCAAAAAGGATATACAATCACCCCTTAATTACCAAAACTAGGGGGGAGGGGATGCAAAGGTATAACCAAAACTTTGCCAAATAGTCAAAGTTTAAAACCACCAGAAAAGAAAAAAGTTATCCCCCAAAATCCAGAACTTAAACATTATCAAACAAATCGGAAAACATAACCACAAAAGACACACTTTACAGCTAATATCTCTAAAATATTTGCTTCTTTGATTATTAAAAAGGAAATTAAATACAGAAATCAAACAAAACAAAGGTGCGACAATAGATTTGATGTATGAAAAACATTCATGAAAAAGTAGAGTATAGATAGGGAAAATAAAAAAAAGACATACCGACATAAACAGTGCAATTAGGGTTCTCAGCCATGGTTGGTCTATATCGGGGTAGAGGAGAGAAATTGAATACCCAGTAGATTCACAAAGTATCGGAATCGTGTGGTCGCAAAGTTTTTGAGGATGTTTATTTTAATTAGAATAAAATAGAGATAGGTTTACTTCATCACCGACTTCTAGATAGTTTCTTATTATTCAATTACAAAGCGCTATTATTGACAATGGATGTCCACTGAAATTTTGCCACCTGTATTCGCAGAGAACCCCTTTCTCCTCATTTTTGAGTTTTTCAACACGTAAGTCTAGCATTCATATTGATACCACACACGTCAAGTTATACAAGTCATGTAGCTAACCATCCTCAAATATGTCATGACACACTTAATTACATATGCGTTCATATTCATTCATATATTGATTACTTGTGGTGTGATAATGTGATTTGGATTGGTAACCGGAACTAGGGGTGATTTACTCATATATAAGATTATTGATTGAATCGATTATGTAGACCTATTTGGTTGCCTGTTGGTTTGCTCTCTGGAATCGGTTGTGCGGCATCCGTCATTAGCAATCTCAATTCACTTTTTCTATTCACTAGTACACTGCGCGCTACAACTAGCAACTCGTTCATGATCTGGCCTGGTCGACTCAATCATGCACCTCGAGGTGCTACCGAGGAACTGAGGGACCTTCTCGAGCACATGATAGGTAATTTAAAGTGGCAAGAAGCACCTTCTTTCTCAAAGTCAACTTCCTTCCATGGAACCTTATTTGCCTCTACCTCAGTACCCGACTTGTGATCCATTTGCCAGAACCAAGGGGTCTTTCTATAGAAACCTCCACGAACAATCCTCATTTTTTGATAGTTTTTCCGCTTCTCACAGCTGCTCTTTCCACACCTCCGGATATCTGGTTCCAAATTGTCGCCCTTTTTCTTATTTCTTTGATAATAGAGTTGGCTATCTTTTTGGCATCGATTGTACAAGTTTGTGAAGAGGGCTGGACAAGTGGAATGAGGGAAAGCGGCTCGATCGACAAAAAAAAAGAGTAGCCTCCCTACAACCTGACAAAGTCATTATCAATGAATTCCCGAGCAATTCTCAACCAAAATATGTAATTCATTCCCGTAAAGATTACAACACACAAGAAGTCTCCTTACCGCTCCGTGGGGAGCGGGATGAGTGATACATATGGCGAGCGCCGGTGAAGAACACAAGCAAAGCTGGAGCTCGGGTATTGATATATTCCATCAAGAGAAAGGAAGGGTTATTCAACTAACGCTGGATTCTGGAGAGCAGGAAAGTGACGGGGCGCCGCTTGCTTCCACTGGTGGCGGGCGGGCGAAGGGTTCAAAGGACACTAGTCAAATATTTAATTTGTCTTTGAGTAGATGTGCACGAAAATGTGTTCCAACTAATCATCCATGCTGACGACGATGATTTTAGATTTTAAGACCCCTGTTGCTCCTCCTAAACAAGATAGTACTAGAAGGACCGCTCGCGGGCGAAACAAACTGTTAAACCTGTTAAGGCCGATAATGAAATCAGTAAAAAGAAAAAGAATAAGATTCCCGCTCTTGCCGAAAATAAGGTATTCTAGCTTTTGTCTGAGGTGTCTTTGATTCACATATTTTGTTCTAGCTTTATCTTGTGTCCATCTGTGTATAAATTGGTATAAATGTGAGAGAGATTGATGACGATGGACTGCACTAAAAAGGTTTACGCAATTGCTATCTTTATTGTATGGCATTTACTTGCATTAGTTACATTTAGTTGTGCTATTGAACTGAGATTACAACTTGTGGTTCCATATTTTTTTATGTTGTTGGATATTTTGGTCTGTCAAATTCTGTAGTAGCTATGGTGCCATAACTCTGTCGTTATGGTGTAGGAGTCGTAAATAACGAGAGAAATTTCATACTAATAATCTCTTTCCTTCTCCCATTGGCTTATTTAGGTTTGTTTGCTTTATTTTACATTTGTACATCTTTCTAAAATTGTATGAAAAGCGATAGTGGTTCAAGGAATAAAAAAGTAAAGTTCATTGAACTGGTGCTATTTTGTATAAACTGCTATAAATATGTATAAACTGGTGCTATTTTGTATAAACTAGTATAACTATGTATATATGAACTTAGTTTCTATTTGTATGAGTTTCTTTCTGTTCTAGTGTGGACTTATACTTGTATAAACTAGTATAACTATGCATATATGAACTTCTTATGTTCTAGTGGTGACTTATACTTATATAAACTGGTATAAATATGTATATTTGAACTGGATTTTACCAGGATTTAACATGTCTATTTGGTATATCATTCTTCCTTTCATTTAGTTTTTACTGTTTCTTTTTTTTTCTTCTTCATGTTGAGGTTGGTGAGTACTATCTTGAAGCAGATGAACTTTTCCAAATCAGGATTAGTTGTCATACAAACACGAAGATTGTCAGCATACTGAAGCAATGGTTGAATGAAACGCAGCAACAAATGTTTCGAGATAGTTGTTTTGGCTACTTCCTCAACTTGCCTGCATTTCAACAACCAAACTAATACATGCTTTGTTACTGAAGGAAATTGCACCTGATAGTGAAAAAGAGCTATGATTTAAATTCAATGGTTATACCTTGCGGTTCTACATCAAAGAATTTGCTCTAGTTACTAGATTGAAGTGTTATAAAGATGATAACACTGTGTATGATGAGCCAGAAGTCAACGGGTTACTGAAAGAGTATTTTTCCAATGATGGAAAAAATCAGTAATGAGGGAGAGTTTGCTTAATCGCTTCAAGAAAAAGAGTTGGAAGTCAGATGAGGATGCTCTCAAGATGGCCATACTAGTATTCGTACATCATTTCCTCTTCTCTGATTCTAATAAGCATAGCATATTAAAAAGGATTGTGATATAGTTGAGAGTGGTCAATATGGGGCAAAAAAGTATTTGAAGACATGTTTGGAACAATGAGGGATAAACTGTGTGCCAAGTTGACAATGTACAGGTTCAGAGGTTTACCACTTGCATTTCAAGTATGGTTTTATGAGTACTGCTCCACGGTTGACCAAAGTCTTGCTTCTCGTGTCGGCAATAGTATGCACCACATCCTTAACTGGCAAGTCAAAGAAGGTCCGACGTTTGTGGACCTGACTTGTGGAAAACTCATGAGTAGTATTTACCAGGTAGAGTTCTTGTTTTCCATTTGATATTTTTATGATTGTGGTTTGACAAAAGTATTTCTGAATGTTCTAGCTTGTTGTTATCTGTATAGGTCATATATAATCATGTATACAAAGTCAGATTTTAATTTTTTTGTATAATTCATGTATAATCATGTATACAGCAAAGTCAAATTTTAACTTTTTGTATCACTCATGTATAATCAGATATATAGCTAGTCAGTTTTCATTTTCTTTTGTATAAGTCATGTATAATCATGTATACAGCAAGTCAATTTTCATTTTCTTTTGTAAAAGTCATGTATAATCATATATATGTAAGAAAAGATACATCACTGGATCTTGGATGTGCTTATGTTCAGTGATAGGTGCATCCACGTATATGACTCTAACCGTGGTGCTTTGAATGATTCTTTGGTTACAAGAGTCTTGCAGGGGACCTCCAGTACCTTACCTTTACTAGACCGGATATTACGTATGTTGTTCAGCAAATGTGTTTATTCATGCATGATCCCAGAGTTGAGCATATGAATGCAGTCAAATGCATCATTCGGTATATTCAGGGAACACTGGACTATGGTTTGCATTTATATCCTTCATCTACATCCATGCTTGTCTCATACACAGATGCTGATTCGGGTGGCTGTCCCGACACCAGACATTCGACATCTAGCTACTGTATGTTCCTTGGCAACAACTTGGTCTCCTGGTCGGCAAAGCATCAAGCAACTCTATCACGCTCAAGTGCAGAGGCCGAATATCGAGGGGTAGCGAATGTGGTCTCCGAATCATGTTGGCTACGTAATTTGCTTTTGGAGCTTCATTGTCCAATTCAAAATGCAACCTTGGTATATTGCGATAACATTAGTTCCATCTACCTTTCAGGTACCCCGGTTCAGCACCAACTCACTAAGCATATCGAAATGGACATTCACTTTGTCCGTGAAAAGGTTGCTAAGGGTCACATTCGCGTATGTCATATCCCGTCTCGTTATCAAGTTGCAGACATCTTTACAAAGGGTCTATCCGCGGTCCTTTTTCAAGATTTTAGGGACAATATCAGCATTCAAAGATCGCCCGCTATGACTGCGGGGGTGTGTTAAACCGAAAAATATATCCGTGATATACACCCAATATACAACAGTGTATATCACAGGCAAAACAGTGAATTCTGGCCAATCTGGCCCATCTCGGTAGCAGCCCAACAGTGGGCATCTCCGGTGAACAGGAGCAGCCCAGTAGTGGGCTGCTACAGTGAACAGAAGTCCATCACGCAGGAAATGTATATTTGGCGATGTATATTTGGTATATATGGTTAATATATTGTAGTGTAAAGGTTACCTTAATTAGTGTTATACACTTACCATAATTGTATAGTTAGAATTATGGTAGAATAAGGTTTTATGAATAGAATAGGAATAAGATTCTCCTATTTTGTAACTTGTATAAATACCTTTCAATTAATGAAAAATAATCAAGGGGATTATTTCTTTCACAGACCTACAATAATAACACTACAACTACTAGTATATAAACGTAACTAGGACTACACTCAACTACGTACTACCATTCTACCCTAATCCGTGCCATCCACAACCTCCTATCTAAGGTCATGTCTTTAGTAAGTTGCACCTGCGCCAAATCCTGTCTAATCACCTTTATTCAATACTTATTTGGCCTACTTCTACCCCTTATGAACCCGTCCATAGCCAACCTTTCACACCTCCACACTGGGGAATTTGTGTCTCTCCTCTGCACATGCCCGAACCACCTTGACCTCGCTTCTCGCATCTTATCCTCCACCGAGGTCACTCTCATTCTGTCCTGGATATCATCATTTCTACTCTCATCCCTCCTTATATGCCCACACATCCATCTCGGCATCCTCATCTCAGCAACTTTCATCTTTTGGATGTGTGAAGTCTTAACTGGCCAACACTCCGCCACATACAACATAATCGGTCTATCCACCACCCTATAGAACTTGCCTTTAAGTTTTGGTGGAACTTTTTTATCGCACAAGACTCCAGATGTGAGCCTTCATTTCATCCACCCTACCCCAATACGATGTGTGACATCGTCATCAATCTCTTCATTCTCTTGGATAATAGACCCGAGGTACTTGAAGCTTCCTTTCTTTGGGATGACCTGAGTACCAAGCCTCACCTTCACGCCTATTTCAAGGTTGCTCCTGTTACTAAACTTGCACTCCAAGTATTCTGTCTTGGTCCTACTCAGCCTAAACCCTTTAGACTCTAGAGTTTGTCTCCAAACATCCAGTTTATCGTTCACTCCACTGCGAGTCTCATCAATCAGGACTATATAGTATGCGAATAAAATACACCATGGAACATCTCCTTGGATTTATCGCGTCAGTCCATCTATCACCAAGGCAAATAAGAATGTGCTAAGAATTGATCCCTAGTGCAGCCCTATCATCACTCGAAAGTGCTCTGAATCTCCTCTTACTGTCTGTACCCTGGTCTTGACTCCATCATACATATCCTTGATCGCCCTAGTGTATGCCATAGGTAAACCTCTAACCTCCAAACATCTCCATATGACCTCCCTATGAACTTTGTCGTATGCCTTCTCGAGGTCGATGAAAATCATATGTAAGTCTCTCTTCCTCTTCCTATACTGCTCCACCAACCTCCTAATAAGATGAATGGATTCTGTAGTCGAATGCCCCGGCATGAATCCAAACTGATTCTCAGAAATTAGACACGCCTCTTCTCACCCTCATCTTCACGACCCTTTCCCAAACTTTCATAGTGTGGCTTAGCAGCTTGATACCCCTATAGTTATCGCAACTCTGGATGTCACCTTTGTTTTTGTACAAAGGAATCATTGTACTCCACCTTCATTCTTTGGGCATTATCGGCGTCTTAAAAATAATATTAAAAAACTCAATCAGATACTCTAAACCTGCCCTGCCTGCGCTCTTCCAAAATTCAACTAAGATCTCATCAGGTACGGTCGCTCGTCCCTTGCGCATCATGCGAACATCATCCTTAACCTCCTCAACCTTAATGCGTCTACAATATCCAAAATCTTGGTACCTTCTGTATTGCTCCAAATCTCCCAGCACAATGTCTTTATCTCCTTTTTCGTTCAAGAGTTTATGGAAGTACGACTGCCACTTCCATTTAATATATGCGTCCTCCACCAGTACTTTGCCGTCCTCGTCCTTGATTTACCTCACGTGATCTAGGTCACGGGCCCTTCTCTCCCCGCCTTGGCTAGTCTGTACAATTTCTTATCCCCATTTGTTTCCTCTAATTCCACATACAGGCTTTCAAAAACTGCCATTTTCACCACCGTAACAGCTAGAATTTCCTCTTTCCTCGTCATTTTATACAATTCCCTATTCGTCCACTTATCCACATCATCCTAACTTTCTACTAATTTCGCATATGACGCTTTCTTTGCTTCCACCTTCTTTTGAACTTTACCATTCCACCACCAGTTCCCTCGATGCCCAGCATAGCTACCGCGCCATACCCCAAGAACTACTGGCTATCCTGTCCCACATACCGGTCGCATCTCCACTACTCTCCCAAGTCCCATTGGCCATCAACCTCTCCCCCATCTCCTTTGCACTAGCCATGGTCAAACTCCCCCATTTGATTCTTGGCCTGTCATCCACAACCCTCCTATTTTTCTCCATCTTATTCTCCAAGAACCTAAGTGTTGGACATCTGCATGATACAGGTAAACCAATGGCTCTAGGTTAAAAACCAAATGACTTTCTTAAAATAATACTGCAGATCGACATCGTGGGTGGATATGACGCTTCCTGTTGAGTACAGTACACAATTCAGACTTGAAGTTCGTTTACACAGTAGGAGAAAGACAAAATCCATCACCAAAAGTTTATATCGGGTTGTAAGATACTCACTCGGAATAACCTTGCAGTATTTACAAAGACCGTTGTTAGCCTTCCTAAAGAGCAAAAAGTTTATCTGAGTCTTAGCCATCGAGCTATGGAAAGTCACCAAGTGCTCTTCCTTCTTCATGAACACTTTTTTTTATCCGAAGGAAGTAGCACATAAATGTGTAAAAGTAAGAAACTATTGCATTGTACTATGTGTGACTTTTAGGTTTTCTGAAAGTTGACATTGAGAAATGTAACGGTTGGTTTGGAATTGAAGTGACTACTGAAATTTTAAAATAGCACATAAATTGAAAAAAGTAGAGAAAATCTCAAAAATTTGAGAAAAAGATAAATATAAAAGGTGGCCAAGGATAGGTGTCACATCACCTAGCTTATGCGTAACTTTATTATATTTATAGATAGACTGTATATAGACAAACCACTCTCAAATTGTAGGAAATATTAACAATATCAATCAAAACTTGACGAAAGGATAGAATTAACTTATCGAAATAGATCGTTGTATTATGGCTAGCCACTGTCTTAAAAGCGATTTCGGTCCATCTCTAGAGAAAATCGTTAAGGCATGTAACTCCCCAAGGTTCAGCTCTTCCAAATATATACACTCGTGGTTGAAGTTTGGAGTTGCACAAAATCAACTGCCTAGAAAACAACTCAAGAGTAAAAGATGAGGACAAAGAATTTTTCATTGATAATAATTCAATCAAATAAAGTGATTTATATAGGCCAAAAATCTGCAGGGTCAAAGAAGTACTTAATGAGCAATAACTAGCCACTCAATGGGACTTAAAAAACCAGTAACCTGACCATTCAAACCAGCCAATAAATCAGCCATTAAAGAGAAATGAAGAGGAGAGATGATAATTTATTTATTTTTTACATTACACAAAGTTATTTCCAACATATTATATATATATATATATATATATATATATATATATATATATATATATATATATATTAAAAATTAAGGATGCAAGGAAAATACATACTCTCATTCTTTCGATATACTCCCTCCGTTCACTTTTATTTGTTCATACCCCTTAAGAAATAGGAAAAAATTCACTAATAAATAATTTATCAATCCAAATTACACATTCATAGCCCATAAATAAATTACAAACTTGTGGCCCAACAACACATGGCCCAGCTATAAAAAGGGCCTGAATATTCAAATAAACGCTTATTCACTCACAATTCTATTGCGATGAAGAAGGAAACGTCTGTCAATTTCTCCTATAAATCAGCTATGGAGATTTTGCTCAAAGATCTCCCGTGATTTTCTCCAATATACCATCGTATATAGCAGAAAAATCGCGATTATCAGATTCTTCTTCCAATTCTGCGATTGAACATCTCCTTTAATTATGCATGGAGATTTTGTTCGAAGTTTCAGAGATTTTCAGAGATTCTTCGTTTAAAAAGTAAGAGAAAATACTGATTTCGATTCAATTTTTTTCAATGGAAGTTTATCCTGTATACATTCAGCACAGCGGTGAATAGAATTCCGAAAATAATTTTGTCAATTTCGTTGGGGATTGTGTTGTTATCAAATCTAGTTTCAATTTTGAAAACTTAGTCGCAGCAATTTCGAAACAGATCGGGGTTGATTCTGAATTGAATACATAGAGATAATGTTCATTCCGAAGGATGGTTTACCGCCTATGCTAATTTACAATGACACTGGTGTACGTGTGTTTTCTGAATTGAAGAAAAAAAATCAGAATTCGCTGCCTATTCGTTGTGTGTAACAGTGAAGGAGGTCTCAATTGGTGCTGGTTGTTCGGGTGGTGATTTGATTGCTACAAATTCAGTGGGCCTAAGTAGAGGCGGACTTATACAAGAGATTGACTATGCATATACAATAGATGAAATTGAGTTTGATAATGATGAAGTAGTGAAGCTACTGAAAACGATGATTGTGGTATAATTGAAAACGTTTTACACAAAAATGTTGCGGAGGATCAGATTTACATAAACAAGGAGACAATTGCTAGTGTAATGAAAAACTATGCCTTGCACAAGAAGTTCCAGTTTAAGGTGAATAGATCGAGTGCAACAAGGTATGGTATAATATTGTATATTCTGTTATATATTTGTATAGATGAATATAAAGTTCGTATATTGATAGAATGATTCATGTACCGTACGCATGTGTTTTGTGTATATGCTTACGGGATATTTGTGTATAAATTTGTATTAAAAAGTTTCAAATCTTTATCACTAGGTATCACCTTTTCTGTGTCGATGACAATTGTGTTTGGAGTTTCAAATCTTCTGTCGTGCACCCGGGAAAAATATTGAAAGTGAGACATTTCAATAATGTGCATACATGTTCATTTGCTGAAAGATACTTAACGCAATGTTAAGCTACTTCAGTTGTAGTTGCTGATTTTGTTGTGGATAAATTTTCTGATCCGAAAAGAAATTACACTCCAAATGATATTATAAGTGACATGCAACGGGAGCACGGGGTTAAGTTGAACTATATGAATGCATGCAGAGCTAAATAAAAGGCAATGGAAATGATATGAGGGAAATCTAGTGTATCTTATAAGGAGTTGCTGTCATACCAGTAAATGATAGAGCACACAAATCCAGGAACGGTTACAAGGTCGCATAAATCAGATGACGGACGCTTTTTTTATGCATTTGTTTCTCTGTATCCATCTATCAAGGGTTGGGAATATTGTAGGCCGATAATGGTGGTTGATGGGAGCTTTCTTAAAGCAGCATACAGGGGGACTATATTGACTGCTTGCACACTGGATGCAGCTGGTGAGTAGACTGTCATGACGTTTTTAAGGATTGTTTGTAGTTTGTATATACTTGTATAAAACATGTATAAATATGTATATTCGAACTAGTATAAATATGTATATCTGAACTGGAATATATATATCTGAACTAGTATACTTGTATAAAACTGGTATAGATATGCATATCTGAACTGGTGCTATTTGAATGAGTTTCTAATAGGGACTTATACTTGTATAAACTAGTATCTTATATTTTTAAGGACTGTTGCAATTTGTATATACTTGTATAAAACATGTATAATTGTGTATATTTCCATGTACTGATTGTATAATTGTGTATAAAATGATTCACTGTGTTACTTACATAGCTGCTTGATTTCCTGAAATTTGTTGTATGTTGCAGTTTGTTATAACTTGTATAAACATGTATGATTGTGTATATATTGGCTAAACAGGGGAAATTCTACTGCTAGCCTATGCACTCGTCGACTCAGAAAATGATTCATCTTGGGGATGGTTCTTCATGCAAGTGAAGAATACTTTCGGGGTTCGAGAAGGGATGTGCATCATTTTGGATAGACTTGATAGCATCCAGAAAGAAAACATCAACTGTTTACCCAGAAGTGCCACATTATTTTTGCATCTACCATCTGTGGAACAATGTCAAGGATCTATTCAAGAAAAATAAGGATAAAGCGAGAGTGATCTTTTTCGCTTTGGCTAAAGCTTACACAATTCGAAAGTTTGAACACTACATGAAAGAATTGAATAGAATTAATCGGATAGTGCAACCTTACTTGTTCAGCGAAAGATGGTCCAGAGTATTTTGTGGAGTGGAAGGACAATGTATAGACTTCCAATATCGCCGAGTCAATGTATTCGACTAACAAATTTGCCAGAGAGCTTCCAGTAAGGCGCTTGCTAGAGTACTTGACAAAATTGATGACACAATGGAGCTACGAAAATAGAAAATGTGAAATGAAGTCCACAGAGCTTGGTAAAATGTACAACAAGATGTTGAAGAAACATATTCTTGCATCACAGAACATGACGGTAAAAAACTTGTATTACTGAATTTCAGATGCATGTTCCTTCCTATTGGTGATTATTATGTTCCTTTTTATAAGAAAAATGCATCATGTTAGAAGCATTTTAGATGTTTGGTAGTGGAAGTAACTATTGAGTCTAAATGGGGACTGTAAGGCCAATAATTTGCAAGCTTCTTTCTTCCTTATGCCCTCGTACTCGTTCCATAGACAAGTATAGCACAAGAGTCTGGAACTTCATCAAATTTTGCAGTTTGTATCAACTTGTATAATTGTGTATAATAATGTATAACTATCTTATACTGATTGTCTTCTATTTTTTTGAAAAAACTGTAGGCGATACCTTCTACAGTTCAGTTGTATACTGTGGTTGAAGGAAAAAAGGTAAACATAGTGGACCTCGGAGAGGGTACATGCAGTTGTAGGAGATTTCAAATGGACGAATTGTCATGCCCGCAAGCTTGGGCAGTTATAAAGGACAATGGAATGAATCCAATCCAATTATGCTCTTTCTACTACAAGAAGGTTTATCTCATTAAAACATGGGAAATTTCTGTGAATCCTATTCTAGATGAGACTACATGGGTTGTCCCAAGAGAGATCATAGAGAATGTGGTCTTACCACCCGAAGGGAAGAGAAGTGTTGGAAGACCAAGAATGAAGAGATACAAACCTGCTTCGGAAATGGATAATAATAATGTTAAACAGAGCAATATATCTGTGATACTCACCCAATATACATCAGTGTATATCACAGGCAAAGCAGTGAATTCTAGCCAATCTGGCCCATCTCGGTAGCAGTCCAACAGTGGGTATCTCCAGTGAACAGAAGCAGTCCAGCAGTGGGCTGCTAAAGTGAACAGAAGCCCATCACGCAGGAAAAGTCTCAGCATTCGAAGATCGCCCACTATGACTGCGAGGGTGTATTAAATAGAGAAATATACCCGTGATATACACCTAATATACATCAGTATATATCACAGGCAAAGCAGTGAATTCTGGCCAATCTAGCCCATCTCGGTAGCTTGATCAACAAAGGTGGGCATCTCCGGTGAAACGAAGCGGCCCGGTGGTGGCACACGATGAACAGAAGCCCATCACTTAGGGACAGTCTCAGCGTTCGAAGATCGCCCGCTATGACTGCGGGGGTGTATTAAACAGAGAAATATACCCGTGATACACACCCAATATACAACAGTGTATATCACAGGCAAATCAGTGAATTCTGGCCAATCTGACCCATCTCGCCCGCTGAGACTGTCCCTAAAGTCTTCAAAAAGGACCGCGGGTAGACCCTTTGTAAAGATGTTTGCAACTTGATAACGAGACGGGACATGTCATACGCGAACGTGACCCTTAGCAACCTTTTCACGGACAAAGTGAATGTCCATTTTGATATGCTTAGTGCCTTAGTGCTGAACCGGGTTACCTGAAAGGTAGATGGCACTAATGTTATCGCAATATACCAAGGTTGCCTTCTGAATTGGACAATGAATCTCCAAAAGAAAATTACGTAGCCAACATGATTCGGAGACCACATTCGCTACCCCTCGATATTCGGCCTCTGCACTTGAGCGTGATAGAGTTGCCTGACGCTTTGCCGACCAGGAGACCAAGTTGTTGCCAAGGAACATACAGTAGCCAGATGTCGAACGTCTGGTGTTGGGACAGCCACCCCGATCAGCATTTGTGTATGAGACAAGCGTGGATGTAGATGAAGGATACAAATGCAAACCATAGTCCAGTGTCCCCTGAATATACCGAATGATGCATTTGACTGCATTCATGTGCTCAACTCTGGGATCATGCATGAATAAACACACTTGCTGAACAGCATACGTAATATCGGTCTGGTAAAGGTAAGATACTGGAGGGCCCTTGCAAGACTGCGATAGCATGTCGGGTCCTCGTATGGTGCACCTGCCGCGACACTAAGCTTGGGTTTTGCATCAATTAGAGTAGAAGTGGACTCACATGATGACATCCCAACCCTCTCGATGATCTCAGCCGCATACTTTCTTTGGGACAAAAACAAACCACCTGAATGACGTTTGATGGCAATCCCCAAAAAGTAACTCAAGGGCCCTAAGTCTTTCATAGCAAACTCAGAACTGAGCATGGCCATGATAGTCTGGCGCAAGGAATCGGAAGAAGCAGTCAAAATGATATCATCCACATACAACAAAATGTAGGCCAAGGACGAACCACGACGGTAGATGTACAAGGAATTATCTGACCTGCTGTGAGTGAAGCCAATAGTCGAAACAAAGTCAGCAAACCTCGTATACCAGGCCCGTGGAGACTGTTTAAGCCCATATAAGGACTTCTTCAACAAACAGACATGATGAGGATGGTTGGGATCCCTGAAACCCAATGGATGATGCATATAGACTGTTTCCTTGAGATCACCATGTAGGAAAGCATTCTTGACATCCAACTGATGAATAGGCCAAGTCTTTGAAAGAGCCAAGTTAAGCACAGTGCGAATAGTAGCATGCTTGACTACCGGGCTAAACGTCTCCCCACAATATATCCCAACCTGCTGAGTCTTACCATCACCCACCAGCCGCGCCTTATGTCGAGAAAAAGATCCATCCGAATTCTCTTTATGAGCAAAAATCTACATAGATCTGATAACATTAATACCAGAAGGACTGGGCACCAACTCCCACATCTTATTATCAATAAGAGCATTATATTTATCAGTCATAGCAATCTTCCAATTAGGGTCATTTAAGGCGGACACAGGATTACGGGGCAAGGGGGATTTAGAGACATCAGAATGTAAATTAAAATGTCTTTTAGGTGTAAAAATACCCCGCTGACTACGAGTGACCGGTCTATGACTCGAGGAAGAATTGAGTGAATTTTGGGAATTTGCTGGGCTCGGGACGGACTGGCCAGCAGGCAGTGGGCCTGCTGGCCCAAATCGGTAATCTGGGGCTGAAACTGGAACAGTTCCAGAATTGGGCTGGACTGGCCCAATCGCTGGAACTGTTCCAGCTACTGGAAACTGCGACGGAACAGTGGGTCCAGCGGGCAGTGGGCCCGCTGGAGGATTTTGGGTGCGGGACATGTCCGAAAAATGATGAGTAATATACGGAGATATACCATCATCCAAAAAATTATACGAACTAGGCTCGGGAGTATGGACTTTAGTAAATGGAAATTGAGTTTCATCAAAAATTACATGGCGATTAATGATGATTTTCTTGGAGGATAAATCAAAGCATTTATAACCACGATAATTAGACTAACCCAAAAACACACACGGAGTAGACCGGGCCTGAAGTTTGTTAATTGTGGTGGATGGGAATAACGGATAACACAAGCACCCAAAAACCCGAAGATGAGAATAAGAAGGATTCTTTTTATATAAGATTTGGAGGGGGGATGAATATGTCAGACCTTTGGAAGGAATTATGTTTAGGAGATATGTTGCCATTTGGAAAGCATGATGCCAAAAATATGGGGGTACGGAGGTATGAAGTAAGAGGGTGCGGACAATGTTATTTATGGAATGAATTTTACGTTCGGCTTTTCCATTTTGAGAAGATGTATGAGGGCAAGAAAAATGAAAATTGATTCCATTATTATCACAGAACTCCCGAAACACCCTATTGTCATACTCTTTCCCAATATCACACTGAATATTTTTTATTTCTCTTTCGAATTGTGTTCTAATGAATGCTCTAAATTTTATGAAGACAGAAAACACTTGAGATTTATTGGCAATTGGAAACATCCACAAAAATTTAGAATAATCATCCAAAAAAAGAACATAATATCGATGACCTAACGAACTTAGAACAGGAGACGTCCATAGGTCGCTATGAATAATATAAAATGGCTTTGAAGTATGAGAATTTGAGTCCACAAATGACAACTTAACAATTTTTCCTAACGAACAAGATTGACAAATTTGAGTACGACTCGTACCCTTACAAGAAATAAAGCTATTTTTATTTAAAACTGATAAAATAGAAGATCCCGGATGACCAAGGGGCGCATGCCACAAGGAAGGACAAATGGCTGCAAAAGCTGATGGCAAGGCTTGACTCGATGGACTGAAACCGGGCATGATAGGATAAAGATCCCCCTACTATCACACCTCATGAGATGACTTCCCGTCTTGAAATCCTTTACAGAGAAACCAAAAGGATCAAATTCAATAGAAACAGAATTGTCAGTGGTGAACTTTCGGACAAACACTAAATTTTTAATCAATTTGGAGGCATGTAAAGTATTTTTCAAGATAAGGGGTGGATTGGGAGGAGACAACGTTTTCTGACCATAACCCTGAATTGGAATAGAGTTGTCATTACCAATAATTATACCTCGAGGGTTGCTCAAATTGGAATAAGATGAGAGATTACATTGATCGGAGGTCATGTGTGTCATTGCGCCGGTGTCCATGTACCAATTAAGATCCGGTTCCGTCAACCCAAGCGTGTGCATTGCGGCCTCAATGTCGGTGGGAGTGGGGCCTGCTGCATGGTGGGCCTGGGGAGGCCGGGGTCCAAGAACCCCAGAACTGGCCTGTGGGCCATAGATGCTGGAACTGGCGCTGTTGGGCCACTGCCAGTGGGCCACCACTGCTGGTTGTTGGGCCTGAAAGGCTGGCCAGCCCACTGGCTGCCGGTATTTGCTGGAACATAGGGGTTGCTGGCCCACAACCCACTGCCCCAGCCCTACTGCTGGGACCATGGGGGTAGTGGGCCACTGTTCACTGGACAGGGCCCACTGCCTGCTTGCTGACCACAAGAACCACCACCGGAACTTCTGCGTTTGCCCCCGCGGTTTTTGTTATTATTCTTACGATTATTTTTGTCGCCACCATGATTATGATTTTGGCTCCAATTATTAACAAAACCCGAAGAACTTGGGGAGGACGCCATCATGCCGCATTTTTAGCCAAATCGACTTCTTCCAAAGTAAGCATGGAGTGGGCTTGATAAAAGGCAGGAAGAGGGTTGCTTTGACGTAGGAGAGTTCCAACACCGTTATAGGCCTCCGAAAGGCCGTCAACCAATTATAGAACCAGACGATTATTTGTTACAGGTGCGCCAACATTACAGAGTTGATCCGCCAACTCCTTGAGTTTCTTGCAATATGCAGAGACGTTTGGAAATTCTTTCATGCGAACTAGAGAGAATTCCTGTTCGAGTGTGACGACATGTGAATGTTGGTTATCTTGGAATATGTCACGCAATCTATTCCAGGCAGCCATAGCCGTGGTATCCGACTCAATAATCGTCTGTAGAAGGTCAACCGAAATAGTGGAATGGATCCACTGGAGAACGGTAGCATCAAGCGTAATCCATAATTGAGGATCCTCTGCGGGAAGAGGTGTAGCGGGAGGAATTATGTGATGGATAACTTGATGGGAGATAGCGTGAATTTTAAACAATTCTGCCCACATCGCATATTGGACGTTTTCCATTTCAAGTATAATAGAGATATTGTTCTTGACGTTAGAAACCATGAGGGCATGATGATAATTGTTCTTAAGACATATTGAAAGAACAAAGAAGGAGGGGAAATTTAGGAGAGGTTTTTGGTAGCGGAAGACGAAATTTGGGAGAGAAACCCGAGAGGGGGGGGTCTCGGCCGAGAAAGGATACAAAAGTTGGGAGAGAAAAACTTTTGTTTAGACCTAGTCTCTTGATACCACGAAAGAAATAATCCCCTTGATTATTTTCATTAATTGAAAGGTATTTATACAAGTTATAAAATAGGAGAATCCTATTCCTAAAACTTTATTCTACCATAATTCTAACTATACAATTATGGTAAGTGTATAACACTAATTAAGATAACCTTTACACTACAATATATTAACCATATATACCAAATATACATTGCCTAATATACATTTCCTGCGTGATGGGCTTCTGTTCATTGTACCAACCCACTGCTGGGCTGCTTCTATTCACTGGAGATCCCCATTGTTGGGCTGCTACCGAGATGGGCCAGATTGGCCAGAATTCACTGCTTTGCCTGTGATATACACTGCTGTATATTGGGTGTATATCACGGGTCTATTGCTCTATTTAACAGCCTGCTTAGCCTATCATACTAGTATGCACATTATTGCTTTGTAGTCCCTGTCGTTTGATTTCTGCTGCTATGTGTTCTTTAGTGTTTTGTTTATCTTGTATATCTTACCTGCGTTAGTTACTGCTTCCTTTTTCAGAATGATCTATCATGGCTTATTCGCTTTTGTTACCATCATTTTAATATTTCTTTAAATTTCATATCTGGGTCTGATCTGGGTCTGATCGTTTCTCTTTCTTTGCTTATTATGCTTATGCTTTGTCTTGAGCCAAGGGTCTTTCGGAGATAACCGCTCAACCTACCAAGGTAGAGGTAAGGTCTGTGTACACTCTATCCTCCCCATACCCCACATTATGAGATTTCACTAGGTATGTTGTTGTTGTACCTATTTTCACCTAAAAGTTAGTATTTTCTTAAGAGATGTGCAAATGACTAAGTAATCACTCTTTTTTATCCGGAGGGGATATTTTTAAGCAATTTCAATTTTGAGCATTGAACGTCATGTCATAAAGAAGGATTAAAGAAGGATGCATCAATTGGTATTTCCTCTCTTCATTGTAAAGAACATTTTGTTCAAAATTATGCAGAGAGCCTCCTTGCCTTGATGAGGCAAATCTGAAGGTTAAGGGCTATCCGAAGAAGATACAAAGTTCAAAGATCTATTTGAAAAATAGGGAACATGCGACCATTCTAATAACGAAAAAGTCGATGATTAGTCCATTAGTGTATGAAGGTGGCGAAAGTCATAATGATGGACATGCATCAATGTCGATACAAATATTTCGGTATGTTCTTGAGATTGTCACGCGTAAAAGTCATAGTTATGTATTTTTCATGAATAAATCAAAGTCTACTAATTAATCTTTCCTCTCATCTTTCCACACTTGATAGTTGAATTTTGGGCTATATTGTCCCTAGGTTTTTTCCTAATTATTGGATAGGACGTTTAGTGTGATTATTGAAGGATAAGAGATTTAACAACGAAAAGATGAAGATCAATCCATCGTGATAGTGACGGACATGCATCAATGTTGACACAAATATTTTGGAATATTCTTGTGATTAATTATGCGTAATTGTAATAAGATTATGTATTTTTCATGAATAAACCGGAGTCTACAAATTATCTTTTTCTTCTCATCTATCAACACTTTATAGTTGAATTTTGGGCTATACTGCCCGTTTTTCTATTTCTTTTTAGGTTTGAATTTCATATGAAAGGCAGTGAAGAGTTATAATTGATCGAGATGACTTTCCTGATATTATGGAGTATTTTAGGATTGATGTTTAGTATGGTTATTAGAGCGGAGGAGATTTTAACCATTTGAAGTATCCACTTCAGTTGGCGAGTCAGTTATAGCCAACCAGGTATATAGGGGTTGTCAAGTTAAAGTCTATCACCGTATTACAGTAACCGATTTGGTAGATTTATAAATGGTAGACTTCGATGAAATCATGTGTATGAATTGGTTATCTTTATGTTATGCCATCGTAGATTGTAGAACCAAAATTGTCAAATTCTAGTTTCTCGGTGAACCAATCATAGAATGGAAGGGTAATGCAGCAGCACCCATGGGTAGGTTTATTTCTTATCTTAAATCCAGAAAGATGATATCCAAGGGGTATATTTACCATCTAGTTCGGATTAGGGATGCAACCACTTAGACCCCGACTCTTCAGTCAGTATTAGTTGTCAATGAGTTTTCAGAAGATCTTCCCGGAGTTCCTTTCGATAGGGAAATTGAGTTCGGAATTGATCTACTTCCTGACACTAAGCCAATATATATTCCTCCATACAAAATGACTCCAAAGAGTTAAGAGAACTAAAAGTTCAGTTGAAATATCTCTTTGATAAAAGATTTATTAGACCGAGTGTCTCACCATGTGGTGCACCAGTCTTGTTTTTTCAAAAAAAGGATGAGTCTTTGCATATGTGCATTGAATATTGGCAGTTGAACAAGGTCACCATTAAGAACAAATACCATCTTCCTAGAATCGATGATTTATTCGATCAACTTCAGGGTGTCCAGTGTTATTCCAAAATAGACCTCAGATCAAGGTACCATCAACTTAAGGTTAAGGAAGTTGATATTCCGAAAACCACCTTCAAAACCAGTTATAGTCATTTAGAATTTTGTTTTATGTTGTTCGGATTGATGAATGACCCAACTACTTTCATGGATCTTATGAACATGATTTTCAAGCCTTATCTTGATCTTTTCATCACCTGTCTACATTGATGATATCCTAGTCTATTTCCGTAGTGAGGTTGATCATGCAGAAGATCTCAGAATTGTATTGCTGACACTTCAGGACCGAGAGCTTTATGCTAAATTTTCCAAGTGTGAATTTTGGCTTAAGTCATTGGCATTCTTAGGCCATGTGATTTTACGTGAAGGTGTCCAGGTTGATTTTTATAAAATAGACGTTGTTAAGAATTGGCCCAAAACCACTTCTGCTTCAGATGTATGAAGTTTCTTGGGTCTGGCAGGCTACTACAGATGATTCGTAGAAAGTTTTTCTTCCATCTCAGCTCCATTGACCAGATTGACTCAGAAGAAAGTCAAATTTCAGTGGTCAAATGCCTGTGAGCGTAGTTTCGAGAAATTGAAAATGAGACTGACTTCTGCTCCATTGTGTTAACATTGCCAGAGGGAACCGATGGATTCGCAGTATATTGTGATGCTTCAGGAATTGGTCTTGGGTGTGTTTTAATGCAGCATGGTAAGGTTATAACTTATGCATCCAGACTGCTTAAACCTCATGAAAATAATTATCCGATTCATGACTTAGAATTGGTAGCCACGATTTCTGCACTCAATAAATGGAGTCATTATTTGTATGGAGTTCACATTGACATTTTCACATATCACAAGAGCCTTCAGTACACTTTCAAGTAGCGGGAATTGAATCTTAGGCAAAGGAGATGGCTCAAATTGATAAAGGCCTATGATGTGGATGTTCTCTACCATCCAGGGAAAGAGAACGTGGTATCCGATGATCTTATTCGGCGATCCATGTGAATTTTAGCGCATGTTGAAGAAGATAAGAGAACTACGATGAAATATATTCACCAACTAGCCAGTCTAGGAGTTCGACTCATGGACTTCGAAGATGGCGGTGATGTTGTTCAGAACAAGTCCAAATTTTCCTTAGTAGCCGAGGTGAAGGAGAAACAGTTTAGTGATCCCTATTTGTTGAAGCTAAAAGAGGGGATTCACAAGCATAAGACTATGACTTTTGAACAAGGGGGAGATGACGGTACCTTGAGGTACCAAGGCAGGTTATGTGTTCCAGATGTAGATGGACTCAAAGAGCGAATCTTTGTAGAAATGCATAATTCCAGGTATTCTATTTACCCAGGTTCTACCAAGATGTATAATAATCTTAATGAGATCTATTGGTGGAATGATATGAAAAGGAATGTGGCAGACTTTGTAGCCAAGTGTCCGAATTATTAGCAGGTGAAAGCCGAGCACCAGAGGACTGGTGGGTTGGATCAGAATATTGATATTCCTATTTGGAAATGGGAGATGATAAATATAGACTTCATAACAGGTCTACCTCACTCAGCTCGAAGGCATAATTCAATTTGGATGATTGTGCACTGACTTACCAAATCAACCCACTTCTTGCCAGTCAAGACCACAAATTCGGTAGATGATTATTCTAAGTTGTATATCCAAGAAACTCTCAGGCTTCATAGGACCCCAATGTCCATTATTTCAGATCGTGGTGCTCAATTCACTGCACACTTTTGGAAGTCTTTTCAGAAAGGATTGGGTACCAATGTAAATCTCAGCATAACTTTTTATCCTCAAACAGATAGTCAGGAAGAGCGTACTATTCAGACTCTTGAGGATATGTGCTCTCAATTTTAAAGGTAATTGGGATGATCACTTTCCTCTCATTGAATTTGCTTATAATAACATTTATCATGCTAGTATCTAGATGACACCGTTCGAAACTCTGTATGGGCGACGATGTAGATCACCAATTGGTTGGTTCAAAGTTAGTGAACCAGAGTAGCTAGGACCAGACTTGGTCCATCAGGCTGTAGAAAAGTTAAGTTGATTCAGGAGCATTTGAGAATAGCTCAGATTCGCCAAAAGTCCTATTCGGACATGAGGCGTAGATATTTAGAGTTTCAAGTTGATGATTGGGTATTTCTAAAAGTTTCACGTATGAAAGGTGTCATGAGGTTTGGAAAGAAAGTGAAGCTCAGTCCAAATATATCGTACCATATAGAATTTTGAGGAGGGTTGGCCAAGTGGCTTATGAACTTGAATTGCCACAAGATTTAGTTGTTGTGCATCCAGTGTTTCATGTATCCATGTTGAGAAAGTGTGTGGGAGACCTGTCGTTGGTTTTTCCTACCGATTTCATTACAGTTAAGGATGGTATGACCTATGAAGAGATCTTTATGGCTATTTTGGATTGTCAAATTCGAAAGTTGAGAACTAAGGATGTTGCCTCAGTAAAAGTGTTGTGGAGAAGTCAGAATGTAAAAGAGGCTACATGGGAAGCCGAATAAGACATGAAGTCCAAATATCCGCACTTATTCGAGGAGCAAGCAGAAAATGAACAAGGTAAATGCCTTCTATTCATGTCATGTCTCTTGCGTATCCATGTCTCATGTTTCACATTCACGTATTCAGTACTCATGTTTCATGTCCTCATGCTCATTTTTCATGTAATCATGTCAGTTCAATTCCTATATTTCATGTTATATTTCTTCACGCTCATGTACTCATGCTATGTCCAGTCTCATTCATAACCATGACCATCATTTGAGGACGAATGATCCAAGGGGGAGATATTGTAACACTTCGTACATTCAAACTAAGCCTTGTTCATGATTCAGGGGTTTAGGAAACCAAATGGAAAGTTTATAGTTGAAAACCAATTTCAGTTCTGCAGGTTTAATTTTATGCCCGATTATATGGACCATAGAATTTACTACGGTCCGTCAAAATCAATCGTCGATTTATTTTTAAATTCGATGGCACTTTGTAAATTGTACGGACTGTATAAATTTATACGGCATGTCGATCCCAATCGTCAAATCCTCTTAGCTTTTACAGAACCTTGGAAATTGGAAATTTCAAGACGGTCCGGTTATACGGGCGTTACATAATTTTACCATCCCTTGGCAGAGCGTATAAAATTTGATGACCCGTCGAATTTGGCCGTCAACTCCTTCCGACTGGGAACAATATAAATACGAGACTTAGTTCTGAAAAAAATAGTTTTCGCTTTTCCCAAGCCCTAGCGCAAAGGTTCTCTTCTCCCATCATCTTACTACACAAAGGTAAGCCTATTCCAAGTATTTCAAGTGAATTCTAACATACATACATGAATTTTAAGTAGAAATTCATTGTTCTTAACCTAGGGTTTTCAGGATAAACCCAACTTAAGGCTCAAGGTTCAATCTTTGGAGTTCTTCAAAGTCTGGATTTTTAAATACAAGTTTGAGCGAGTAAGGTATGTAGAGTTTCTATCCATGTGAGGACAACATTGTTCTTCCCCATGCCACATATAATTCATGAAACAAGAATTCTTCAAACCTAGGATTTTGCTGAAGTTCATAATAACTTTATACATGTTCAACTATATATATATACTTCATGTTGTCGTTTATTATATTCATGATATGTCATTATGAATGTCATGAATCAAGTTATGATAATTTATCACTCAGTTCCATGAAGTCATAGATATTTCTCATGATTTATACAAGTTATATTATGTATTTCTTCACATGCTAAATTATAGACTTACAAGTTATATTTACAAATTATTCATGAAATTCACGGGCTTTCAAGCCAACTATATTCAAGTACATGTTTTGGGAGTCTCACAGATTACCAGGAAGGCTTAGACAGCCTGAAACTACATATGCCAGCGTAGGATAAGGGTCGCTCCGCCAGAGGACGATACCTTTTATTACCCCTTGTGGGATTATTGGATCCATCATGTTCATGTTCATGTTCATGTCTCGTACTCCGGTAAAGTACGAGATGGCTTAGCTGATCAGGCAGAGATCAGACTCCACATTCACACGTGGTGGTTCATGTCGGTTTTACTAATGCTCTCCCCATAGATATATAGATATACATGTTTATAAATTTTTCACATGTTATTATATTATGCCAGATCATATTCATGCTAATTTTTCAATTTCAGTTCATGTTTCTATTATATCACTTGCCTGCTCATTCTTTCAATTGCTTTACATACAATACAATTCAAATGTACTAACGTCCCTTTTGAATGGGGCCTCACTTCACGGTGCAGGTGTTGAGTTTAGGAAGACGAATCTACTCAATAGGATTGCTTTGGTATCAACTATTTGGTGAGCCCAATTTCATTCGGGGTGTCAGTCTATTATTTTTACATTTTATGATTATTAGTAGATGTATGCTAGGGCCTTGTCCTGGTAAACCATTTTGCGGACTCTTAAGTCAGAGGTTTCATAGACTAGACTAGTTTAGCATGTCAGTATTATTCGGATATTTCCCTATTATATTTCAGACTATGTTTTCAGCATATGTTTTACATATTTTAAATCATTACTTTATCATGTTTTTATGCCTATGTTGACAAACAAGCCATGTGGTTCGTTCGGTAACATGCAGTTAGGCACCGAGTATCGTGTTTCACCCAGGCCATGGTTCGGGATTTTACAAAGCTTGGTATCAGAGCTCTAGGTTCAAGTGTCTTAGGGAGTCTATGAAACAATATCCAGTGGGGTCACTTGTATGTGTGTGAGGGCCCCACACCTATAAATAGTTGACCACCAAGACATCTAGGATTGTCTCACTTCTTTCATACTCTAGATCGTGCAATTAGAGCTATACCTCCAGTACATCCTTCTAACTCGTGCGTATTATGTATTTCAAAAAATGTTTGCTAAGAGGAAATCAACTACAAGTAAAAGAGTTGCTACCAATCCTATTCATGAGGAAAATGCTTAGGCTCAGAAAGCTAATTCAGGTACAGCACCCCCACCCGATGCCACAAGGCCTGCAAAGATTCTCGTTCCGCTGCCCAGTTGTACCGACTCAGATGTTAGGGGAGCTATTCATTTGCTCACCCAACTTGTGGCAACTCAAGCCCAATGACAAGGAATAACTCCAAGTACGAGAACTAATGGGGAGTCATCCAGATTCAGGACTCGTGAGTTTCTTCGTATGAACCCTCCGATGTTCACAAGGTCTAGCAAGACAGATGATCTGCAGTATTTTATTGATGGGCTTCAAAAAATCTTTGTGTTATGCAAGCTAAGGAAAAAATAGAAAATTCAGTCTAAAATTAGTTTGCCTAACACTTATAGAGTTCATATACCAAAAATGAATAAAATCCATCCACGATTCATGCTTAATTGAACAAAGTCTAAGTTCAAACCTATGGTTCATAAGTCCCCTCTTTTCTCAATCCAAAACATGATTCTTAGAGTGAAAACCCATATTAATCCATGAAATAAACATAAAAGGAGGGCTAGATTCTTGCCCCAAAGATGTATCATGCAAAATCTCCCAAAAATCATCCAAAATCGAGCTCTCAAGTTCCACAAATGAGTTATGAAATGTCTAAGTCGAAATAAGGCTTTTTTAATGAACTGCTCAAAGATCCCCGCACCTGCGGCCTTATTCTCGCATCTGTGAGCCCGCTTATATGGCCCAAAGCCTCGTCTACGCGAGACCCACAAACTTGACCCATTTTCGCCGGTGTGGCCTATTCTTCGCACCTGCGAGCTCCTTCATCGCAGATGCAGCCAAATCCAAGACCACCTCTCCTCGCACCTATGACCTATATCACACAGATGCGACCCCGTAGGTACGAGCCCAACCTCACAAGAGTGAGACACCAGAAACCAGAAAACTAGAACAAGTTCTAAACATCGAATCAATTCCTGAAACTTATCTGAGACTCCCCGGACACAAACTAAATATGCAAACCACTCCTAAAACACGCAATGAATCTACTCACGCACTCGAAATCATCATACGAGATCATATTAAGAAAAAGTCCAACAAAAATCCTAATAAAATCTCATAAAGCTTTAATTCACAACTCAACATCCACAATACACCCGAGTGCCTTAAGAACCGAACCAAGGACTGGACTAGACCATAATCGACATTGTAGATTTGATGGAATTGACAAAACTTCAAAAAGACACAAACCCACTCAATTTTGACTTTAGTCAAGTAAAGCTTATTTCTTAACTTAAGGCTTTTCAATTTCTACAAACTAACCCGAAACCCTCTCAAAACATCCGAGACCCGATCCAACGGTCCACCCAAGTCAAAAATCATATTCCGGAGCTAATGGAACCATCAGAATTTGATTCCGGACTCATTTACTCAACATGAACCCTTTAGTCAAACATTCCAAACTTAGAACTTCTAAAACTCAAAATTTAGATTTTCTTCCGTTATTCTCATCCGATTGCCTCGGGGAATCACGCCACCCATTCCCACACGTCAAATACCACACAACAAGGCTATGGGAAAGGGAATCTGTATGAAATAAGCAAAAACAACAAAATGACCTAACGGGTCATTATATCATCCACCGCTTAAACACATGTTCATCCTTGAACGTTGAAAAAAGAGGAAATACCTGAATCTCTGAAAAGATGAGGGTCTCTAATACACATGTCCATATTAGTCTCCTAGGTACCCTCCTCAACCGGGCGATGCCTCCACTGAACCTTCACAGAAGCTATCTCTTTGGACCTCAACTTTCGCAATCTTCCTATCGAGTGTAGCAACTAGCTCCTTCTCATAAGACAAATTCTGACCAAGCAATAGTGAATCCCACTAAATCATATGAGAACCATCTGACCGATAATTTTTTAGTATGGAAATACAAATACATTGTGAACACCCAATAAACTTGGAGGCAAATCCAAGTTATAGGCCACCTCACCGATAAGTTGCACAATCTCAAATGGACCAATGTACCTGGGGCTCAACTTGCCCCTCTTCCCAAACCTCATCACACCCTTTATGGGTGAGACCTTTAACAAAATTCACTCACCAACCATGAACTCTATATCACAAACCTTCCGATTTACATAACTCTTTTGTCGACTTTAGGTTGTGAGAAGTCTCACTTGGATCACGGATCCAATGAATCATGCAATAAATCGGTACGCAGGCCTAACCTCAAATGCATCAAACCAACTGACTTGTGAACGACACCTCCTACCATATAACGCCTCAAACAGTTCCATTTGTATGCTAGAATAGTAACTATTATTGTAAGCAAACTCAACCAAAGGTAAATGCTGATCCCAATAACCCCCAAAGTCAATCACACAGGCCCACAACATGTCCTCAAAGACTTGAATAGTCTGCTCGGACTGACCATCTGTCTGAGGTTGAAATGACATGTTATGCTCCACCCGAGTACCCAACTCCTTCTGCAAAGATCTCTAAAAGTGAGATGTAAACTACGTGCTCCGGTCTAAAATGATAGAAATGAGCACTCTATGCAACCGAACTATCTCACGAATGTAAATTCTAGCCAACTTCTCTGAGTTGTAAATAATCTGAACTAGTTCAAAGTGAGTCAACTTCATCAACCAATCCATAATCACCCAAATGACATCAAATTTTTCCAAAGTCTGTGGCAACTCTACCACAAAATCCATAACGATTCACTCCCACTTCTACTCAGGTATAAGCATCCTCTGAGTAAATCCACCAAACTTTTGTTGCCCATACTTCACTTGTTGACAATTCAAACACCGAGACACAAACTCCACAATATCCCCCTTTATGCTACACCACCAATAGTGATATTTCAAATCCCGGTATATCTTTGTAGCCCCTGAATGAATAGAGTACCTCGAACTATGAGCCTCCTCCAATATCAACTTAATCAAATCTTTATCCCTAGGAACTCAAATACGACCGTTGATATGCAACACAACCTCATCATCAAGAATGCCTCATTGGCCTTCCCTTTTAATACCTTATCCAAAATTGTTCATAACTTTGTATCATCAAATTGTCGAGCCCTAATCTACTCCAATAACGAAGACCGCACCTCAACACAAGCGAAAACCTTCTCAGGCTCAGAAATATCAAGTCTAACCAACCTATTTTCCAAAGACTACACCTCCATAGCCAAGGGTGGCTCCCCAACCTGTAAACATGCTAACCCGCCCATACTAACCGTCTTTCAACTCAAGGAATCCGTCACTACATTTTCCTTGCCTAGATGATAGAGAATCAACATGTCATAATTCTTAAGCATCTCTAACCACCTTCGCTGCCTCAAATTAAGGTCTATCTGATTGAAAATGTTTGAAGGCTCTTATACTTCGTGTACACCTGACAATGGACACCATAAATGTAGTGTATCCAAATCTTCAAGGCAAACACCATTGCCGCTAACTCCAAATCATGGGTGGGGTAATTCTTCTTGATGTATGTACGGAGGGATTTGAGTTGGTAAGTGATACGGGTGTTGGTGAGATTTGGGTGGACCCGAAAGTAGGTGATAAAAATGGGGTTCTCAATTTATCGACAAGGTAGGCAGTATGGTGATTGAAGGCTATTTCAGATGGCTTAGCTTAAAAGCGTAAGTTGGTGTTTTGGGAGGTGATCTCGAGAGTCTTATGGGAGAGGGTGGTGGTGGTGGTGGTGGTTTGGTATTTTAGTGGAGCTAAGGTTGCGGAAACAACCTGAGGCAGTGAGGGTCCGGTAGAGACGTTTGATGGAAACGTTGGTGTGTTTGATGGTATTTGTGTAGAGTTATGTTTGGTTTCGGATTTAGGCCTTTTAGTGGATATGGTAATGAAGTGTTATGGGAGGTAGAAATGTGGAAGAACAAGTAATTGGAGCATGAATTGTATACGGATTATTGGAAACAATCCGAGACACAAACCAAGTTACAATTCGGTCGATATGGGTCATTGGATGGTAACACGATGAGTTAATTGCTCATGTGGGCTCCAAGATGTTGTGATCAATTTCACAAGGACTAGCTTGATGTTTACTGCCCGCAATGCTCAAGACTAACCTAGCAAGGGTGATCAAAACCTTCAACACAAGGGTGGTTCTCCCAGAGAACCAAGCGACCCTCCCGGGGGATCAACTACGTATAATAATCCCGGATTGAAATGCTTAGCTAAATTGAGTTAACACTCAAGTTTTTCATTCAACAACAACTGCCTAATAATATATCCTAAGGGCTCTTTTTATAGTAAAATAAGGAACCTTCTAGAAAGACAAACATAAAGACACAAACCTATGACTACACGAATAAGGTGGGAACGGGGGAAAGGAAAAGGGCATCGGCCGAGTGAGACTTTATGACCAAGTACAATATGTTCTAGACTTCCCTTAATGAGACTTGAATGATCTCTTTGGAGAGTGTGATATGCATAGCCCTTGTTCATTGGAGGAGAGAGCAAGTCGAGCAACTCTTCATTTTCTCAAAACTGTGTATTGTTGTTCCCCAAACCGTGTATTGTTGTTCTCTATTTGAGGAAATCTATACACGATTTGCTTACTTTGAAGACCACACTTCTAGATGGCACATTCTCTTCTTGTTGTTGTGTACGTGTCACCTTTGAATGAGGCTTCCCTCGGCCTAGTCACCATCCCTCTTAAATGTGTCCTAAGGCATAGCTAAGGGTTATTGCATCCCTCTAATATGTCCTAACTAACTAACACTAAGCAAGGAATTTAAAGATAAGAATTAAAGACAATAATTAAAACAAGGCCTCGGCCAAGACCAACAAGTAAGACCGATTAAGTTCAATTTTCTTATATGATTAAGTGTTGTCACCCAAGCCATTCCATACTCCATACACCTTCAAGCTATTATCCGTGTGTTGATGGTTAATGTTGGGCGATCTCGGAGTCCCACCCCTTGTCGTGATTTGTGAAATTAAGTATGGGGATTGATTTACATCACTTCTCATGGACCTTCAATTGCCTCAAAGCATAAGCTATAACTTTCACTCTTTTCATTAACACACAACTAAGGATAATACACGAAGCATCATAGTACACAATAAAGCCTTCTCCCTCTACGGGGACAGTCAAGATCGGAGAGGTAGTCAATAAAGTCGTATGCTTTTGGAATCTCACCTCACACTCATGACCACTGGAATGGTACATTTTTTTGAGTCAATCTAGTCAAAGAATATGCAATTGATGAAAACTCCATAAAACACCGGTAATAATTGGCGAGGCTAATGAAACTCTGAATCTCGGTCACTGAAGTAGGCATGACCTAATCACGGACTGCCTCAATCTTTTTGAGATCTACCATAATGCCATAATTAGTCACCACGTGGAACGAGAATGCCACAGAACTGAGCCAAAACTCACACTTTGAAAACTTTGCATAAAACTTCTTTTCTTTCAGAATCCCAAGCACGATGCTCAAATGCTGCTCGTGCTCTGCCTCACTCCGCGAGTAGATCAAAATATCATCAATGAATACTATCACAAAGACATCCAAATACGGCCTAAAGACACCATTCATCAAGTCCATGAAAGTTGTTGGGGCATTCGTTAACCCGAAAGACATAACCAAGAACTCATAATGCCCATAGCAGGTTCTGAAAGCCGTCTTGGGAATATCCTCTACCCGGATCTTCAACTGGTGATAAACCGACCTCAAATCGATTTTAGAGAAGATTGTAGCACCCTGAAGCTGATCAAATAGGTCGTCAATGCAGGGAATTGGGGTACTTGTTCTTAATAGTGACTTTGTTCAATTGCCGATAGTCAACACACATTCGCCGATAGTCAACACACATTCGCATAAACCCATCTTTTTTCTTTACAAACAACACCGGAGCACCCTCAAGGTGATACACTTGACCTAATGAATCATTTTCTCAACATATCCTACAATTGCTCCTTTAACTCTTTCAATTCTACCAGTGCCATCGGGTAAGGAGGAGTAGAAATGAGCTTGGTGCCTGACTCCAAGTCAATGCAGAAATTAATATCACATTCTGGAAGAACACCCGACACGTCTGTCAGAAATACATCAGGAAACTCTCTAAACCACTGGTACTGACTCAAGAAGAGGTGTATTCATACTAGTATCATGAATATATGCCAAGTAAGCCAAATAACCTTTCTCAACCATCCTCCTAGCCTTTAAATAAGAGATTACTTTCTTCAGCGCAACTAACAACACCCTTCCACTCCAACCTAGAAATCCCTGGCATGGCTAAAGCAACCATCTTGGCATGAATGTCCAAGATAACATAGAAATGAGATAACCAACTCATACCTAAAATGACGTCGAAATCTACCATGTCAAGAATCATCGAATCCGCCAAGTGTCATAACCCCCCCAAGTCACAAAACAGGATCGGTACACCCAATCCACCACTACGGAATCCCCAATAGGAGTAAAAACACTAACAGGTAAATTAAGTGACTCACATATCATACCAAGACTCGAAACAGAATAAGTATACACATAAGAGTATGTAGAGTCTGGATCAAATATGCAATAGTTGGATGATGACATACTAATATAGTACATGTAATAACAGTGTCAGAAACCTCAACCTCTAGCCTACCCAGGAATGCATAACACTAAGCACGACCACCCTCGGCCTGAGAACCTCCGTGACCACTACCTCAGCCCCACTGAGAACTGCCCCTACCTGACTACGAACTACCTCCACCACTCTAGCCGTCACCTCTAGACGGTTGAGCTCATACTCTAGATCCTGAACCTTGAGAATCAAAGTGTTGACCACTCTGTCTGAGCCTGGGGCAGTCCCTCATAAAGTTACCCAACTCCCTACACTCATAAAATGCTTGAGTAGACATCATTGGTTGGGTCAAACTAGAATAACCAAAATGACAACCTCGACCTCTAGGCCAGGAATGAGAACCCCAGGAACTCTGACCTGAACTGTGACCACCATGACCAAAAGAACCACCAGTCGAAGTGATGAAAAGAAGGTCGTAAACTTAAGTTTCCAACATGAGCCGTAAGGTGATTTTCTAGGAGTGCCGAAGATTTCTAACTATCATATGGTGACATGCCACACGTGGAATGGAGTATGGAGTGGAATCGAAGAAAAGACTTGAAGCTAAGTGACATTAATTTTTGGCTTTTATGTAGGTCTTGGACAAGACCAAGTTTTAGCTTATTTTACATTCCTAGATTAAATTCCTTATAGTTTAATTAATAGGCCGTGTAATAGGATGAGATGACTAAGCCGGCCATGTAATAAGATAGGATGACTAGGCTAAGAATCATCTAGAAGGAGAAGCTTCTAAACGTGCCCCAATGAGGTAGTTCAGAAACTAGCTAGTTCATGCACTTATCTACATGGATGACATAAAAGGGTTGCCTAGAGAACATTAAGGGTTGGTTCTTTTCCCTTCCCCAAGTCGGCTGAAGCCTTTTCCTTTCCTATTCTGCCGAGTGCCATGTATGATGTCTATCTAGTTGGTCTTCTAGAATGTTTAGAACTAATATAAATAGGGCATGTAGTTGATGTAAAGATACATTGAAGTTATATGAAACATATTTGAGTTTTCTCAAACTTTTCTAAGTATTTTAACTTTTGTGTTGTTATCCTTAGTTGGTCCTTTTGTAGGCCAAACCTGGGTCCTTTTGTGGGCCACCACTTGGTACTTTTGTTATCCAAACCCTCGGTGTAAGTCTAGTTAGAACTTTTATGATCTAACTATACCCAAGTCAAGGTTCTATCCGGTTACTTGTTACAAATACATTGAAGGTCTTCTCGGCTTTCATCACCTTATCTGCATATGAATTTGTCTATCAATTTCGTGATCCATCCTTGTCCAAACTACCTGATTCCTTTCACCACAATACACCACAAAACCCCCCCAACCTATACCAAAAAGGTCATCAACCGATTCCTCCCACAAACTACCGAAACCCCAACCAGTTTCCCACTATCCCTATCGAGTCACTAAACCACCAATATTACTGTCCCAATCAGTTTCCGTCACCTTACCATCATCCAACCACCAACATAACCCACAACATGTCTAAATCAACCCCTCTAAATGCCTCAGTCTGATTCCACCCGAAGGTACCCACACACCTCCCACCAAACACACACTGCCCAGAAACCCGTCAACCTCCACTTAACCCCTATTTTCGTGTCCATCCGGTTCCAACCCAACTCTGACCCACCTAACAACACAATCCCCTCATTACATACATCATTTTGGTATCAGAGCAAGGATTTCTCATCCCACGCCTTGACGATATGTCTAACATAAAGGAAGAACTACGGAGGATCATAAGTGACCTATTTGCAGAACAAGCGCAAATCTTGAAAACATAATTTGCGGGGCGTACCACGAGAAATAATACTGAATCTGGGGTTGTACAAAATAGCCCAAGGCATGAAAGTGAAGAATATCAAGAGTGTAGGGATTCATGTGTTATTGAGGAACTCGAAGTCAATGAGGCCCTAGAGGAAGATGTTGATCTTATTTAGGAGGAGTGGATGTTTAGTACTCCAACGTGTGTTAAATGTTCAACTTGAAGAACATGAGGAGACACAAAGAGAACAACTATTTTACACTCGATGCAAGGTAAAAGACAAGGTATGTAATATGATCGTTGATGGAGGAAGTTATGCCAACATGGCCTCCGTAGAAATGGTGGATAAATTGAAATTGCCTACTCACAACCATCCTAAACCATATGCTCTCCAATGGGTGAACGAAGATGAAGGGCTAAAGGTAATGAAACAAGCTCTTGTTAGTTTTCGGGTTGGTAAGTATGGAGATGAGATATGATGTGACATCCTATCTATGGATGCTTGTCATATTTTATTGGGTAGGCCATGGCAATTTGATAGGAAAGTGCAACATGATGGAAAAAAGAATGTCTATTCTTTTCAAAAGGATGGTAAGAAGATCCAGTTGTTACCATTGTCATCTAGTGAGGTGAAGAAAATGAAGATTCAAATTGCAAGAACCGCAAGGAGAAATCTGAGACCCTCTTGCTTGATGTGCGGGAGATCGAAGAGGAGTTGAAGAAGGGGAGTCCCATATATGCATTGAAATACAAGGATAAGAAGAGTCTTGTGGGAGATGCGGTTGAGGATGCCGACTTGAAAGAACTCTTGAAGAAATTTAAAGATGTATTTCTGGATGACCTTACACCCGGATTACCACCAATAAGAGGTATTGAACATGCTATTGATTTTATTCTGGGAAGTTCATTACCTAATCATCCAACCTATAGATGCAATCCAGAAGAGGCCAAGGAATTGCAAAGACAAGTGCAAGAATTATTAGACAAAGGCTTTTTCCGAGAAAGCCTTAGTCCATGTGCGGTACCCGCTTTGTTGGTGCGAAAGAAAGATGGAACTTGGCACATATGTATTGATAGCCGAGTGGTCAATAACATCACCGTGAAGTATATATTCCCTAATCCGAGATTGGATGATCTTTTGGATGAATTGAGTGGGGCCAAGTTGTTCTCCAAGATAGATATGAGGAGTGAATACCATCAAATGAGGATATGAGAGATGAATGGAAGACGGTTTTCAAAACCAAGTATGGCTTGTATTAGTGGCTTGTGATGCCATTTGGATTGTGTAATGCTCCCAGCGCTTTCATGAGGCTCATGCAAGAGGTGCTACGACCATTCATGAGTAAATTTGTTGTGGTTTACTTAGATGATATCTTGATTTATAGTCAAAATAGGGAATCTCACTTGTCACATCTAGAAGCTATATTTGAGAAGTTAAGTTGTATGTCAAGTTAGAGAAGTGTGCTTTTATGATTACTAGTGTCCCATTCTTAGGGTACATAGTATCATCCGAGGGCATTCATGTGGAACCATCCAAGGTGGAAGCTATCCGGAGTTGGCTCGAGCCTATGAATGTAAGTGAGGTAAGAAGTTTCCCTAGTTTGGCATCTTTCTATCATCGTTTCATTTGAGATTTTAGTACCCTTGTTGCCCCTATCACTGAACTAATGAAGAAGGGTGAGTTTAAATAGTCCCAAGGAGCACAAAGAGCTTTTGAAACATTTAATGGAAGGTTATGTGAAACACCGGTTCTAGCTATTCCAAACTTTAAGAAACCATTTGAGGTTGAATGTAATGCTAGTGGAGTTGGTGTTGGTGCCGTCTTGATTTAATATAAGCGACCTATTGCTTTCTTTAGTGAAAAATTGGGTGGTGCATGACTTAATTATTCTACTTATGACAAGCAATTTTATGCTATTGTTGAGATCCTTGGTCCAATGGGAACATTATTTGAGGCCAAAACCTTTTGTCTTATATTCGGATCATGAATACTTGAAGTATTTACATGGGCAAAGAAAGTTGCATCCAAGGCATGCTAAGTGGGTGGCGTACTTGCAAACTTTCACATTCTCTACAAGGCACAAATATGGCAAGTCCAACATAGTGGCGGATGCACTTTCCCGGAGGCACGTAATGTTGATCATGCTTGAACAAAAACTTATGGTATTTGAAGTGCTAAAGGAATTCTATGAATGAGTTCCCTAGTTAAAGGACATAATGATAGAATGTAATAATTGAGTTCATGGTTCTTACTCCATAGTAGAAGGTTTTATTTTCAAAGAAAACAAATTATGTGTGCCCAAATGTTCCATGAGAGAATTACTTGTACATGAAGTGCATTCGGGTGGACTAGTTGGACATTTTGGGGTAGTGAAGACTTTGGAGATTCTACAAGAACACCTTTACTGGCTACAGATGGATAAAGATGTAAATGGAGTGGTAAGTAGGTGTTCCACTTGTCAAAAGGCTAAAAGTTTCTTCCACAAAGGATTGTATACTCCTTTATCGGTTCTGGAGCGACCATGGGAAGGTGAGAGCTTGGATTTCATCCTCGGCTTACCAAAAACACAACAGGGCAAGGACTCTATCATGGTGGTTGTAGATAGATTCTCGAAGATGGCTCACTTCATTGCTTGTCACAAGACCGATGATACAACACATATTGCAGACTTGTATTTGAAGGAAGTGGTAAGATTACATGGCGTTCCTAAGACTATAATGTCTGATAAGGATGTGAAGTTCCTAAGTTATTTCTGGAAAACACTATAGAGACTTCTTGGTACCAAGTTGGTATTTAGTACCTCCAATCATCCTCAAACGGATAGCCAAACAGAAGTGACTAATAGAACTATTGGCACACTATTGAGAGGATTGGTGAGCAAGACCACCAAGGATTGGGACATCAAGTTGGCACACACGGAATTTTCTTATAATCGGAGTCAATCTCGTACAACGGGTAAAGCTCCATTTGAAATTATTTATGGAACTAACCCGTTTTTACCTATTGATCTTGTTTCAATCCCAAAGAAGGAAATCCTTAGCTTCACGGCTAAATATTGCATTGAGGCCTTCAAGAAGTTACATGATCAAATCCGAGCACAAATTCAGAAGGCCAACGCTAAGTACAAAATCGATGCGAATAAGTCAAGGACTCAACCCCAATTCCAGCCTGGAGATTTGGTTTGGCTACACCTAAGAAAGGAAAGATTTTCCAACATGAGGAAGAATAAGCTAATGCCAAGGGCGGATGGTCTTTTCAAGATATTAGAAAGGTTCGGGGAAAGCGCCTACAAGGTAGAACTTCCGGACTAATATGGATGTATTAGTTCAACGTTTAATGTTGGAGACTTATCACCATACTTAGATAACGAGAATTTGAGGGCAAATTCTATTAAAGAAGGGGAGTATGATGAAAAGAAGGTCGTGAACTTAAGTTTCCAACATGAGTCGTGAGGTGATTTTCTAGGAGTGTCGAAGATTGCTAACCATCCTATGGTGACATGCCTAACGTGGAATGGAGTATGGAGTGGAATTGAATAAAATACTTAAAGATCTAAGGCAAGTGACATAAATTTTCAACTTTTATGTAGGTCTTGGCCGAGACCAACTTTTAGCTTATTTTAAATTCCTAGCTTAAATTCCTTATAGCTTAATTAATAGGCCGTGTAATAGGATGAGATGACTAAGCCGGTCATGTAATAAGATAGGATGACTAGACCGAGAATCATCTAGAAGGAGAAGTTTCCAAACGTGCCTCAAGGAGTTAGTTCATGAACTAGCTAGTTCATGCACTTATCTACATGGATGACACAAAAGGGTGGCCTAGAGAACATGAAGGGTTGGTTCTTTTTCCTTCCCCAAGTCAGCTGAAGCCTCTCCCTTTCCCATTCGGCCGAGTGCTATATATGATGTCTATCTAGTTGGTCTTCTAGAAGGTTTAGAACTAGTATAAATAGGGCATGTAGTTGATGTAAAGATACATTGAAGTTATATGAAATATATTTGAGTTTTCTCAAACTTTTCTAAGTATTTCCACTTTTGTGTTGTTATCCTTAGTTGGTCCTTTTATGGGCCAAACGTCATTCCTTTTGTGGTCTGAACCCCGGTCCTTTTGTGGGCCACCCTTGGTCCTTTTGTGGTCCAAACCCTTGATTTAAGTCTAGTTAGAACTTTTGTGATCTAACTATACCCAAGCCAATGTTCTATCTGGTTACTTGTTACAAATACATTGAAGGTCTTCTCGGCTTTCATCACCTTATCCGCACACAAATTTGTCTATCAATTTTGTGATCCATCCTTTTCCAAACTAGCTGATTCCTTTCACCACAATACACCACAACACCCCCCCAACCTACACCCAATAAGTCATCAATCGATTCCTCCAACAAACCCTCGAAACCCCAACTAATTTTCTACCGTCCCTATCGAGTCCCTAAACCGCCAACCTTACTGTCCCGATCAGTTTCCGCCACCTTACCATCATCCAACCACCAAATACTAACCACCAACATAACCCACAACGTGTCTAAATCAACCCCTCCAACGCTGTAGTTTGATTCTACCTGAAGGTACCCGCACACCTACCACCAAACACACATTGCCCGGAAACATGTCAACCTTCACTTAACCCCCATTTTCGTGTCCATCCGGTTCCAACCCACCTAACCACATAATCACATCCTTACATACATCATGAAGTATGAATCACTACCTGAAAATGCCTGCTGAACTGGGGGCGATAACCTTTACCTATAGATGAGGTACCCCCATAACTGCTCAAGTTGCGAGGCTTCTTGCCCAATCTATCTCCAAACTCATGACACATGATAGAATCCATACCCCTGGAAGCCTATACCACTTCCTCCAAAGAACCTCCTGCTGCTACATGCATCGCTGCGACCTTAAGTAGGATAGACCTCGAATAAACTTATGAATCCTCTCTGTCTTATCTGGTAAAATGGATAAATCATGGCAGGATAATGAGTGGAGCCTTATCTCATCTGTCATAGACATACCATCCTTCTCTAACTTGTCAAACCGCTCTCGCTTCTCCTCTCTCAAGCCACGAGGAACTTACTTCTCTAAAAACACTCGAGAAAACTCAGCCCAAGTAAGTGGAAGAGACCTAGTTGGTATATTCTCAACAAACACCCTATACCACTGCTTGGCAGGGCCAATCATCTGCATCACTACAAAATCAACTCTGTTGGACTCAACCAACCTCAAATTGTGCAACCTCTCATGGAAACTAACTAGAAACTCATAATCATCATCATCAGGATACCTATTTTATTGTAGTGGCTTCATTTTATCAAACGTATCCCACTTCTTCTTCTCCTCAACTGTCACAGTAGACCAAATAACTGGACGAATAACTATTCCCTGAGCTCGATGACCCAAAAATTGAGGAGCCGCGTCAGCAGCTGGCTACACGCCTGGAATCCTATATCCTGTTGTTGCCTGATCGGGAGTCTTTCCCTCAACTCTAGCTTTGAATAATGTGGAGAGAACAACAGCTCCTGACTATGTCCAACCCTCAAAGATGCTCAGAATGCGCGCCAGGGTATCCTGAAGTAAGAGAGTAGCAATGAATCTATCTGGTGCCTACGCTGTAACGACATGTTCCATCGTTACGTGTGTTTTGACTATTTTATCCCTGTTAACTCAAATTTTGAAGTTATCGGACGATTTTAGTAGAAGTTAAGAAATTAGAACCTTAATGTATTAAAATGTTGACCAATAGTTGACTTTTATATGAACATATCTTTTTTGGAATTTCATCAATTCCAAGAGGTCTGAAGGATCGTTTATGACTTGGTGGATGGTTGTTTCAGTTCATGAGGACTTCGAGAGCATTTTTGGCTATTGGTTGGAAAACTAGTTTATCCCGTTGAGGGTTGACTCATAGAATTAGGAATTCGATGGAGATCCGAGATGACGAGTAAGTCCGTAGCGTGTTCTAACATAAGTGTACATATCTGGTTTATGTCAGAGAGGAGACGAGGGTTGGTCTACTGAGTGCTAGTACTACACTAACTGTCATAACAATCCAGTATAATAAGCACATAGCATATATATTCATTAACGGATTTCAAGCCTAAGTTGTAGTATCTAAACTCCTCGATCAAGTCAGGTATACACGTAAGTGAGTTACAGACATGGTATCAACAGTTTCACATCAACAAGGATAAAGTGGAATATCATGAATACAATGAAATATATGCAAGGTGTTTCCTCTTATCTACTGGTACACACACATACAAATATCAACGAAGTGTGACCCATGAAGGACTCGCGAGGTCCAAATACCACTCAGGCTCACACACAGTACCTAAGTTCAGTTCACACAGCAGGTTCACACAGTACCTGTTCTATTCACACAACGTCTATAATCGTCTATACTCACACAAGTTCATACACTATGAAGCATAAATGGGATATGCACAGCAATAAGAAGTAAGTATAGCAAAACAAGTCACCACTCAGTCATTTGTTCAATAAGGATTCAATCTTTAGCTTCTTTTCCAATTAAACGAGTGTACAAGGGGACTGATTGGGACACACTATCACATAGCACACAGATAGATACTAACAACGCGGAAAGTACGTGCTCCACACCCCAATCACAGATCCAAATGATTGTACTACACTGTCAGCTAGTGCTCAAAGCATGACATTCTTCTAAGTAATTTAAAAGCACAAATATCCAATACATAACACCGGTGTTATGGTTCACTTTTACGCGAGGCATGAAAGGAACTTCATAACCTGTGGACTCTTGGATTTTTATTATTTATTAGAGTCGCCATCTAATTTATAAGGAAAATTAGAAAAATCAAGGGTTTTTCAACTTCTAAAAAAATTCTAAATAACCAAAGTTCATGTGATTCGCCGGGAAATGTGTTAGGCACCCCGATATTACTAATCCACAGAATGTGGTTGACCTTCGGGTTTTAAAATAATAAACTTGATTTTATTTGCTTAAAATGTTTAATAATGTTGTATATATATATTTGTCATTCAAAATTACTTTCCGCCAAAATAAAGTTTTTCACACACACATCTATATCTATATCTATATATAATATAAAGCTAGGGATTAGAGAAGTGTTGTGGCACCTCTCTTGGCCAAGAATTCTATTTATCTCTTTTCTCATTTTTTTTTTGGCAATTTCCCCTACATTTCTATTTATTTATTATTATTATTGTACAAAAATAAATGTTTCAATTACTACTCCTCTATTCATTTCCATTCTTTAATGTTTATACTGTCTCAAAATTTACTACTCCACTTATTCCTATTATTTATTATTATAAGAAGAATATTAAAGGTCCCAATATTTACTACTCCTGTCTTCAAGATATTAAACTTCTTACAGAGTATAATTTCAAGAAGCTTGTCTTTTTTCTCAAATATTTAACGTATCTTATTTTTTTATATTTATGTGTTATTTAAAAAATAAAATAAAAGTCAATATCATGAACTGGCCATGAATATATATTTTCCCTATTCATGTTCATTGTTCGTTTTCAACAAAAAGGAATCTATATGGGCCCAAATTAAAATAATGACAAATAGATTGAGTTAAAAAGCCACACTTTTATTGACCTTAATTAAGCTCAGACAATATTGTCCATTATGATTCTTAAATTTTGATGCTAATGGTGAATTAATTTTTAGTTAATTATCATCTTTTTTCTCTATATAAATATAAAGTTTAAATCCACTCTATTTGGGTTGCATATTATATCAAAATATAGATTTTTCTTTTTGAGTTCTGGAAATGCTGAAAGTTGTATTATCAATTATTATTTATTTTTTTTATTTTTATTTTTACTTTTTATGTTTTTGTTGATCTTAGATGAAAATATAGTACTTTTGAATTGTGTTAAAAACTATTTTTTCTTATATTGTAAAAACTAGGAATATCAATGGTGCTTAGAGTATTAGTTACTGATGTTGTTTTATTGATTTTGGTTTTGTGTTCTTTTGTAGGTTGATTGATGTGTGTACTTGCAGGCTTGCATTTGAATTATTTTATTTTACGGGAATATTGTTAAGGTCGTATTTAATTGATATTTTTATGAAGCAATTGTGTAATTTACATAACGTTTAAAGTCATGACTCATGAGGAACAGTGGTTGGTCCAGCATTATCATTTTGATAAATTTTAGATTGATCAAGCTATTGTACACACCTATAAATTATCTCTTTTGACAAAAAAAAAAAAAGTTTACGCCTACAAATTTAATTTCAGGTGAAAAAGAAACGAATGTTGTAGTTTTACGTTTTTTCGTTTAGTTTCATTTAGTTTCTTCACCTAAACCATATACAAGAATTCAAATACAAACAAGTATTTCATTAACTATCTCCTTTTCTATTTCTTTACCCTTCTCTTCATTTCCTTGATTTTAAATAACGGCTGAAGTTTTTATCTCTATAAAATAAAATTGAGTAGGATGTTGCTTAGGAAAAAAAGCTTTTGAAGGATTTATTCGTGTGAGTTATAGTCAATTTTGTTTTAAACCTATTGAAAAAAACTCTCTTTTTTTAATAAAAGTATATGGAGAGTGGTATGCACAGAATTTGAAGCAGGTTTACTACGCATTTTCTGACTTGCTATAATTTATTCATGGTTGTAATTTAATAATATAATTTTGTAAAAATTTACTATTTTACTTATTCAATAATATTTTTATTGTGTCTGTGTTACATAATTTTAGAATACTTGGATTATAAAATAAACAAGGGAGGTGATTATTGGTGAAAATGGTGGGAGAAAAATGTCTATATATGAAGGGAGTACTAAATTGGTAAGAGAACCTATTTAAGAAAAAAAACATATTTTCAGATTTTACGTAAACATTAATGGGAGGAAAAAGAAGAAGCATTTAATGGAGTTCGAAAATTAATTAAAATAATTTTCTTTATAATTTAACTTCTCCGATACTATAACGAGAAAAAACTTAAGTAAAATATTAATAGAAAAGTAATATTGAAATCTAAGCTCTTTTTTTCCCTATTTAGTTAGAACATTCTTAAGTGAGAACAAAGAATAGGTATGAAGTTAGAACTAGAGGTTTTATTTTTTTTTAATTTGTAAATGTTCAATGATTTACTTTGCTTACATCTTATTTCTTGAATTTTCATTATTTTTTTCCTAATTCATGAAAATTTGTCTTAAAGACTCACCAGATCTCTTACGAGTATATTTGATAGAATTTTAAAAGTATGAACGGTAGTATATTGATGGTGTACCATGAGAAATTGAATTTTAATTTTTTTCTAAATTTTTAAAATATGTTCATACAAAAAAGAATATAGGCACTAAAATTTGTGATTTTTTCTTTTAGTGTTCTACTTGCATAAGTTATTATCGGTATGATATTTATAGACATGATTTTTGTAGAAGAGAATGCAATCTCGTGATTCTTCATCTATCCCAATTAAATTTAATAAAAAATAATAATTTATAAATTTATTAATATTTTTTTATGAAATAACCGCGTGAAGTGCGGTCAAATTCACTAGTTTAAAGTAAGAAAAATATTTCTTTTGAAAATCATTCTTTTGAAATATAATTTCTTTATTTCTTATCAAAAGAGATAGTAAAACTAATGTAATCTTTTATAAAATATTTAACACCCTATACAAAAAGAACTTAAATAAATTTATGACTCTGTAAAAATGAGTCTTTTATTTAAAAGAAGGTCAACCAACATTCTTTTCCCTCTTCCTCAAAATTTTAATTATAAGGATTTTGCCAAGTTATTTAAAAAAATAATTTAAACTTGTTCACAAAATTTGAAACATTTGTTTACTAAAACCTTTTCTTTCTCATCTTTTCCTTAAAACTAAAGTAATGTAAAACATCTTTTTTTTTAAGAATGAAACCAATTTGCACTTTTTTTTTATATATTAAAACTGATTTAAGTAGAAAAAACAGTAACCAAATCAGAAATTTCAAAACAACTTTATTTATTAATCTGGGGTCCATAATTTATAAAGGGGTAATCTCATTTGTTCTAGTGACATAGGTATCGCGTCTAAAATCTATTTCACTAATTCTTAACTTAGGGTTTCAATAATATTAAAATTACAAAAATATAAATAAACATCAAACTACAATAATAAAATAAAAAGGGATTGAGTCAGGCTGGTACGCATACCAGCCCACCAATTAAAATGCTATTTGTCATTTTTACTCGTGACTGGGTCTTCAGCTTGCTAATGTTGCTACGATTTGGGCCTCTTGCCCATCTCCTTGGCTGCTGCTGTTGGGCTGCTGGTCCACTGCCTTATACTTCGGCATTAACACCCAGTTCTTTGTTGCTCACAGGTCATGCTGAAATGGGGCTGACTGTAAGTATTATGTTGGGCCTTGGCCCAACATACACTGTAGAGGATGAAGAGAAAATCAAAGTTGGATTTCATGCATAGAAAAGAAGAAGATAAGGATTAGTAACTAATTAACAACAGGACCTCGTGAACTAAAATGCACTACAATCGCGCACTCAACGGAGACAAGTTAGAAATGGTCTAAGCACATATTAAAAGTAAATAAATTGATACATGGATCTTAGTATAAAAGGTGTTAAATATGGAAGATATTCCGTGATATACACGGTTTGTGTATATGTTTATTTCCGTGTTATGTTCCATAGTTTAGGTAATATTGTATTGTAAATATTACATTGTACACTTACCATAATTATAGGAATCTTGTACTACTAGAATATGATTTTAGGAATAAAATTTTCCTATTATGAAAATATGTAAATTGTATATATACTCTTTCAATTAATGAAAATAATCAAGAGATTATTTCTTTCATGGTATCAAGAGTCTAGGTTAATATTTTCTCTCACTTTCTCCCAAATTTTTTCCGTCCAAACCACCGATTCCGAGCTCCCTTCCTCGGTTTCCGTGCCCGAAAATTATTTTTCTCTTCCCCAAATTTTCTCCCCAATCCCTACTTCACGTCTTGCATTGCTATTATGGCTAAGAACATGTTTCACCATGCTCTTACTGTTTCTAATATCAAGAATCACAACCCTATCATTCTTGAAATAGAAAACGTCCAATACGTGACGTGGGCTGAACTTTTCAAATTACATGCACGCTCGCATCAAGTTCTCCATCATATTATCCCCGCGGCTCCTACGGATACGGAGGTGCCCAAACCAGAGGATGATCCTAGGTTATGGACGACCCTTGATGCTACTGTTCTTCGGTGGATTTACTCCACTATTTCTAGTGACCTCTTGCAAACGATTATCGAACCCTAATGATCGTTTAGTCCTACAAATGGTTGCAGGCCTTTCAGAGGAATATAGTAGTGTTGGCATGCTTCTTCGTCAGAGCAGCCCTCTTCCGCAATTTTATCAGGCTCGTTCTATGCTTAACCTAGAAGAAGCCGGCTTGGCCAAAAAGGCGGCTATCGGTGCTAGTCCGTAGTCTTGATGACGTCCTCTACAAATTCTACGGGTCGTGTTGATAATTCCGACCTAAACCGTACTTATGGTGGCGGCAAAAATAGTCGGAAAATAATGCCAAAAATCGCGGGGGCAAACGCGGTGGTTCCGGAGATGGTCAGGGTGGAAGTGGGTCTCGAAATAACGGCAGTAGGCCACAACCCAACTGGTCCAAGCCTTGGGCCCCCTAGCCGTGGGCAGTGGCCCAACAGTCCTTACGGCCCAACAGTTTCGATATCTGGCCACTAGACTGTCCAACAACATTTTCCAGGCCCAATCCAGTTTGGCCCAGTGGTTTTCGCCCAAGTTCTAGGCCGGGATAGCAACCCAGTGTACTTAGGCCCCAGCCCCCTCAGGCCCATCATGCAGCGGGCCTCACTCCTACTGATATTGAAGCCCCGATGCACACGCTTGGAATAAATCCTTCGGACCCAAATTGGTACATGGACACCGACGCCACTACTCACATAACGTCCGACTCTAGTACTCTCTCGTCTTATTCCAATTTGAGCAACAATCGTGGTGTAATTGTTAGTAATGGTAATTCAATTCCAATTCGTGGTTATGGTCATAAAGCGTTGTCTCCCTCCATCCACCCCTTATTTTTAAAAATACCTTTCACGCTCCAAAATTGATTAAAAATTTGGTGTCTGTCCGAAAATTCACCACTCATAATTCCATGTCCATAGAATTTGATCCATTTGGTTTTTCTGTGAAGGATTTCAAGACGGGGAGTCCTCTCATGAGGTGTGATAGTAGGGGATATCTTTATCCTATCACACCAAATTTCGGTTTCTCGAGTCACGCATTGCCATCCACTTTTGCAGCTCTGGCTCCTTCCTTGTGGCATGCTCGTCTAGGTCATCCGGGATCGTCTATTTTGTCTTCCTTAGATAAAAATAATTTTATTTCTTGTAAGGGTGCGCGTAGTACTCCGAATTTTCAATCTTGTTCTTTAGGAAAAATAGTTAAGTTGTCATTTGTAGACTCTAATTCTCATACTTTAATGCCATTTGATATTATTCATAGTGATTTATGGACGTCTCATGTTTTTAGTTCTTTGGGTCATCGGTATTATGTTCTCTTTTTGGATGATTATTCTAAGTTTTTATGGACTTTTCCGATAGCGAAAAAATCTCAAGTTTTTTCCATCTTAAAATTTAGAGCATTCATTAGAACTCAATGCGAACGAGACATAAAAAATATTCAATGTGATAATGACAAAGAATATGATAATGGGATGTTTCGGGAATTTTGTGCTAATAATGGGATCAATTTTTATTTTTCGTGTCCTCATACGTCTTCACAAAATGTGAAAGTCGAACGCAAAATTCGTACAATTAATAACATTATACGAGCTTTATTGATTCATGCTTCCTTACCCCCTCCTTTTTGGCATCATACTTTACAAATGGCTACATATATTCTTAACATCCTTCCTTTCAAAGGTTTGACATATTCGTCCCCTCTTCAAATTTTATATAATAAGACTCTTTCGTATTCACATCATAGGGTCTTTGGGTGCTTGTGTTATCCACTCTTTCCATCCACCACAATTAACAAACTTCAGGCCCGTTCTACCCCTTGTGTGTTTTTGGGTTATCCTTGAAATCATCGTGGTTACAAATATTTTGATTTATCATCTAATAAAATCATCATTAGTCTCCTTGTAATCCTTGATGAATCCCAATTTCCGTTTTCCAAGGTAAATAGTCTCGTGCCTACTTCGTATAATTTTTTGGATGATGATATATCCCCGTATATTATTCACCAATTTTTGGACGTGTCTCGCACCCCAAATCCACCAGCGGGCCCACTGCCCGCTGGCCCCACAGTTCCCGTGATGGTAACCGGTCATGAAACTGGATCGGTGACGAGAAGTGGGCCAGATTCCCAGCCTATAATCGCCACTGTTCTAGTGACGGGTTCCAGCCCAGTCCCGTCACCACTTTTCAGTGGTGGGCCAGTAGGCCCACTACATGCTGGCCAGTCCGTCATGTATCCTGATATTTCTCAAAATCCGCCCACTTCTCCCCCGAGTCAAAGGCCAGTCACTCGTAGTCAACGGGGTATTTTTAAACCAAAAAGATATTTTAATTTAAATTCTAATATTCTTAAATCACCCTTACCTCGTAATCCTGTGTCTGCTTTAAATGACCAAAATTGGAAAATTGCTATGACCGATGAATATAATGCTCATATTGATAATAAGACGTGGGAGTTGATACCCCGTCCATCTGGTGTTAATATTATTCGCTCTATTGCAGAGGCCGAGTATCGAGGGGTAGCCAATGTGGTGTCTGAATCATGTTGATTACGTAATCTTCTTTTAGAGCTTCATTGTCCTATTCAGAAGGCTACCTTGGTTTATTATGATAATGTTAGTGTCATCTATCTTTCTGGGAATTCGGTTTAGCACCAGCGCACTAAACATATCGAGGTGCACATTCATTTTGTTCGCGAAAAGATAGCTCGTGGACAAGTACGCGTCTGTCATGTCCCTTCCAGGTATCAAATTGCAGACATCTTTACAAAGGGTCTTCCCTCGGCCCTTTTGAAGATTTTAGGGATAGTCTCAGCGTTCGAATACCGCCTGCTATGACTGCAGGGGTATATGTTTATTTTCGTGTTATGTTCCATAGTTTAGGTAATATTGTATTGTAAATATTACATTGTACACTTACCATAATTATAGGAGTCTTATACTACTAGAATATGATTTTCCTATTATGAAAATATGTAAATTGTATATATACTCTTTCAATTAATGAAAATAATCAAGGGATTATTTCTTTCAAAAGGAAAGAATCAAACACTTCAGGATCATAAAATCTTAAGTAAAAAACCAGATGGCCTTGAAGATCACACTAATTCATCCTCATATTTCCTCAAATAGAGCTGAGCGCCTATTCATTCCTTTTATTCTTCAGTGAACACGTGACATGAGTAGGAATTTAGTATGTAGTTTTTTCGGAGAAAACATAGTTTCAGAACACGGCAAATTTAGAACTAGTAGGCCAACACTTCAAAGAAAACAAGACCTTTAAATTGAAATCCCTTTGCAAACAGCTTATCAAAACAAGAAGAAACAATCATAAGGAACTTAACCATTTCATGCCTTAATATTCTTAAATACACACTAAGGCTTTCCAAACATATCTAACCAGAAACATTTTAGCGAATTAGAATCAAAAGGGTAAATGGCAGATTACTCATTCAAAGCTTATGCAATGAGGATTGATTTGTGACTTCAAAAGGACTCAGATCGTGAATGAAATTAATGAGGCTTCTATTCACATATGCAGCTAAGTAGAAGAAGAAAATAAATCGACATAACTAGATCTAACAGTTTCAGATTTAAAGGAGCAAGCACATCTACTGAAAACAGACATTATAAACTCAAGAAAAGCAAATCCCAATTCTTGTAGTCTGTGTGTGTTAATTCAAATCAGGAAGAAAATGAAAGCAAAATTCATTACAGATATCATGCTCTCTATTGTCTTTTAATACTATCTAGGTGTGGTCATTGCTCAATTGCAACTCAACAAAGTAGACATCTTAAGGATCTGTTCATACCATAACTTAGAATCACATACATGTTTAATAATTCATATCAACTAGAAACCTTTAAGATAAATTTCCAAAACTAATTTAATTGAAGTTTGAGACAAGGCTTGTAACGACCCGTCCAGTCATTTTTAGTTAAAGACCCATATTTGACTATTTTATACTTCCCGTGATCTCTATATGGGATTTGTGAAGCACGAGGATGGATGGCACGGATCCCGAGGTCTATTTGTATGAGTTTCGGATGAAAAATACAAAGTCTAGAACTTAAAGTTGGTTAGTTTTACTCAAAGTTGAATTTTGGCTAGATGAGTTTGTTTCCGAGTTTCGTTGCTTCCGGTAGTTCCGGAGGATCATTTATGACTTAGTCAAGTCACTAGTTCGCTTCTGAGGCAATCAGATCTGTTTTGTGGTTTATTTATAAAATTTGGATATTTGATTTTCCTGGACGGTTCTTTAGAAAAGTATGCATTAGATCAGCTATTTGAGAAATCCGAGAGTACGAGTGAGTTTGTGACACTATTTACCATAGACGAGCATATCTGGTTTGTGTCTAGGGGGTCCCGGGAGTGTTTCAGGTGTTTGATTGAGGTTTTGACTAATTTCCTCTTTACTGGTGTCTAGTGTCCGCCACGGCGGTACTAGTATTCGCTCCAGCGGGTCCACCTCAGCAAGAGGTTGACTCGCCGAAGTGAGCATTAGGTGATGGGGTTTCTGCCACCGTAGAGTCGGGTCCACCGTGGCGAGCGGTGAGGTGTCAAGTGACTCTCGTCTCAACAAAGGGTTTTTCCCCACAGCGGGTCCGCTCTAACGGAGTCGATTCCACTGGGGTGGAATAACTGTACCATATCCCTATAAATTCCCTAGGTCAGAAAATTTCTTAACCAAAATAGAAATCTCAAAATCAGCGCCACCTTGGAGAAATTTCAGAGCCTTAGGAGCATTTTTGACCTTGACGTAATAGATTCTTCATTTTTTATGGATTAAGTGATGTTTATAAGATCTTTAATGGAGGTTTAGCATGATATTAAGTTGGGGAAAATGGATTTCATGTGTTTATGCGAATAAGAGAGATATATGGTTGATTTTAATGGACGTTTATGGATTAAAAAGTGATATTATTGTGAATTAGGATTGGATAATGATAGATAATCATGTTTCTAGGCTTAATTTAATTATAGAAGCTTGTTTCAAATTGGGAGAAATTTCTAGGGTTTTAATTGGGGATTTTTGAAGATTGTTCAATTGGGGGTTCAAATGTGTATAGTTTTTCAATTAATTTAAGGATATGACTACTTAGTATGTATTCGTGATTTTTGGGTATTAAAGTTCGAGTCTTGGTGATGTGGGCCCGGGGTGATATTTTAAAGTTTTGTTTGTAAGATTTATATCCTTGTATGTTGTGTGAGCTTTATATTAATGAATAATATGTACTTAATAGAATTTGACTATCACAAGGTGCAGAGGAAGGGCAAGGTTGTCACCGAAGCTTAATTGTGTAGCACTCCTGTTCGGACCAAGGTAAGCTACGATTTAGTTTTTTCGAGACTCTGATAGAAGTACGTAGTAGTTATAAATATTAAGGGGTATTAGGCGTGGTTGGAGGTCCCACTCAGAAGGTTGTGATGAACGGTTGAGTGAGTATTGGTGTTGAACTATGTTGATGGGTGATTTAGAGAATCAGCCTTATGTTTATTCCGACTGCTGTTATTTGGGCTTGTTTCCATTATTTGGATTCGTAGCCATATTTGACATGATCTTGTTTATTCATCACACATGCTTGATATGATATCCTGATTGTACTTGAAGTATTGATGTTAGATTGCCTTGATATGGTATCCGAATTGTGCTTGGATTGTTGTTGTGGGACATGCTTTAATATGAAATTCTGATTATACTTGGATTATTATTATTGGACATGAGCTGATGTGATATCCTGATTGTACTTGGATTATTGATGTTGAATTCTGAAAGTATGTGATAATCATCTCTGTATTTTGTTGCATCTTATTACATATTGATTTCTTACCTTGAATTGTCATTTGCATTCATACACTCATGGTTGATATTGGAATGGTATGAAAATGCAGTGGGTCCAACAGACCAAGAAGGCAAAGTACTTATAAGATTATGGAAATATTGAGATGATGATGATACAGATGGCTTGGGTTGAACGCTGCGACAGATATGATACGCGAGGATCGGAGTTGCACACCTGCAACTTGATATTATTACAGCCAAGAGCTGGGCTTCGTGATCTGATGAGTTATTCCAGAGCGGAGGGGTTTATGGACTTCGCGAGTCCCCTATGAGTCACTTTTATATGGCAAACCCTTGTAAACTATGTATACTGGTTGATGGAAAGGTATCTTGCATATGCATTGCATTCATATCATACACATCTTATTATATTGATCATCTGTGGATTGGTAATGTATATTAGTTTCCATGATTGGGCTTGTCTTTGTTAATACGTGGAAATTGGATTGATTCTATTGAATTGGGGGTATTGCTATGATTAGACTGGTCTTTACGAACACGTGGATAAATGGTTGGATTTATTGAATTGATTTGGTTGTCGTAGGTGGTTTGTTTCCTTGTGTATGGGTCCTTGTGGTTGAAATAATTATAAGTATAAGGGTTTATGTCAACTGATATTGTGGTCGGAAATGTCAATAGGTCAATACTATTGCCTAGATACATGAAAATATATGCATTGTGTGTTGTCTGTTAATTGACCGTATGATCAGATATCGAGTCTAGTAAGGATCTTGTGATAAGTGTTACCATTGAGAAGGTGAACGTTGAATGATCTATGTGTGTCTGTAACGGTATAGAGATTAGCTAAATCCAAGACTAAGAATAAAATAGGAGTTAATATCATCATGATTAACTTAAGTGTAATATTCTTGGATAGCGTTCAAAAATGGTTGTTGTGATCTAAGTGTTGATTCGTTTACTTGATGTGTTAAGTTGGGTAAGTGGGGTTAAGCTTGAATATGAATTGAATAAGAGAGTACTAGTTGGTGTGTACTATGCAAGTAAGATCCTTGTATATATGTATGGATTGATTGTACATGACTGTGATTGGAACCTTATGTGAACAATGTGACTTATATGAACTATTAAGTTGTCTAGTATAGGCTTATCTGGTGTCAACTTGATATTATCTCAGTTACGTATCTTCCGTCATTGTCGGCCTATTATGTCTACGGGGGTATGGTATATACTCATGCTACACTCGCTGCATCTTTTGTTGATGCAGATACACGTCTCTCTATTAGTTTGAGTCCTCGAGCTTGCGTTCGAGTGGGTTGACTTGCAGTATTCAGGGTGAGGATGTTATCTTCCAGCATACCTTGGATGCTCATTCTATTACTCGTTCTTTACTTTGATTCGAGTGACATGATTCATATTCTCAGACTAGGTAGTTCAGTTTTGTCTAATGTGACCTTCATTTCAAACTTGTATCCGTATTAGTGCTATTGTATTATTGACCAAATCTTTGGGGTTTTTATTGATACTCAGACTTATGTTCCATTTTTAGAGAAAGATGAGATAGCTTTACTTAATATTACTATTTTCACATTTCTTTTTTATTTCGTTGATAATTTGAGAAGTGGCTCGCCTACCAGTTGGGACAGTGTAGGTGCCACCACGATTCCTGAAAAGGGGTTGTGACAAAGTTTGTATCAAAGCTTTAGGTTAAACGGTCTTAAATACAAAAACAATGTCTAGTAAAGTCTTGTGGATCGGGGCGGAGACGTCCATACTTATCTTCGAGAGGCTATGGGACATTTAGGTAACTTCATTTTCTTCATTCCTTTCATGCTAAGCTGAGTCAATTTGGTACCTGAACTTATTCTTTCTATTCTATCACCGGTGGTGGTAACACTCTCTTTATTTCATGCGTGAGTGGTTTAATATGATATCGCGTGGTAGGGTGTAAGATGTGTTATCATGATTCAGACGTGTGATCGAGTTCAGTCTTCAGCTATGATTTGAAGGTTCACTTCCTTGGGGTTATGATTGTGACTTGTCAGTTCGGTGATATCCTTGAAAGGTAGGAATGATAATTCATAGATGCAATGAAAAGAATTTGGATGAATCAATCTCCGCTGTAAGAAGGGAAAAATTAGTCTCTTACGTATTCATCAGATAAAGTTGCAAGATGTATGAGGGTGAAATCCGTATAAGGTTATGAAAGGTTAAGATTTTCTTTGATTTGACAGAATTGTGATGGTAGAGTAGAATTAGTGGTTGCGAGTTCTTTTGGGGGATAGCTTTCTGTTTGATATTAGGTAGCAATGTTACTTGTGATGAGTGAAGCTTAAGGGAATAGACCGTCGCGTTTCTTCACCAAGGATGTATTCGTCGGTTCACTTGGCATTTTAAGGTTAATGATGATAGGGGAGATGTTAAAAGCAAGGGATGGTTGATATGTAACTTATTTTGCGGTTGTTGAGTATGAAGTGAGTGTAAAAGTCATATATGCATTAGTACGTTGGACTCATCATAGGCTAATGAGAGCCAATGATCGACTAATAAGAAGGACTTTAGTGCTGGACGAGTGTGAGGTTCTATCGAGGTATTCCCAGGTGTTGTATTTTGTCTTGGATAAGATTTGTGGGCATGATATATAAAGGTTAATACTTGAGAAGTTTGATAGTTGGTATAATGACTTTGGAGGTGACCGAAGGATAGGGTAATTGCACGGTTAGTTGTATATGTTATGGTTCGGCAAGATATGGTAAGGATTGGGTTTTCACAGGAAAACATCATATAGACTCTCAAATAAGGTGTTGGTGAATGGGAATATTAGTGGTAGCAGATTGACAATGATTTGGTCTAATACTTTTGTCTGAAGCTTTGGGTATCAATGATCAGGTCAGTGAATGTATGGACGAATATAGGGGAAGGATTATATTGGTCAAGGATTTTGTCTTGGGCATTTTGACGAAACTATATGAGGATGTTAGCAAGAGAGTATATTCGGTAATTAGGGATCACTTTAGGATTATGGATTGGTTCAGTGATGGTTCGGGTTATCATTTGGGTGCTAAATGATTGTTGGTCAGAGTATCAAGAATGGGTTGATATCTTTTCCACTCGAGGAATTTCATAAAGGATTGTACATAGAATGTGTCGGATTTTTGGAAGAAGTTTCCATGTTTAAAGGTTTGAGTAATGATCGGTTGTTAGTGGTGAATATGATTGGAATGAATGGTGGAAATGTAAGAAATTCGATAAATGCGTGGTTGATCTAATTTTAATTGAGTAAGGTGCATCTTCGAGATAGGAAAAGGTTCTGATTTGAAACAATGGAAATTCTTGGGTTAGATGTGGTTTATGGTGTCAGTAATTTTGAATCTTTCAAATTGGCTAAATGGTTTAGCACGCTCGGAGGAGTAGATCTATCGTAGTTGACCAAGTGTTATGATGAATATTCCATGAGGTTTGTGTTGGGAGACCGGTAGTAGACTATGTTGAGACATTGTTAAATGATAACATGGATGAGTATTTCAGGTAATAAGACTTGAAAGTAATTGCACAATGAAAGGTAAATAGAAGGTAAGGTTGATACATCAGAGATTGGTCAGGCTGGTAATTAGCAAGATATGACAGATAGAGAGTTGACAAAGTGTCCAGAGTGTGGGGTCCTATCAGAATTCCGTATCGGGTAGAAGTTGAGGAAACATGGAGGTTATAATCAAGGGTATGGTTCGTTAGTGTTAAGTTGATGATTTGGATAGGGTCCAGCTTTTGGAGCTGTGGGTAACAGTACATGAGTGATTTTTCATGAGAAAAAGAGATGGAAGAAGTCATAGCATGCTTATGAAAGGCTTACTAGTTATTTTGGAATCAGTTCGGGTGAAAATTAATGATTTAGAAATTGAGCATTTTTATTCCGGGTCAGATATGTTCATTTGGGACCGGGTGACTCGTGTTTGTGTTGCGTGGAGAACTTATGGTATTCTAGTAAACCACCGGCAAGGGTCTCATATTCTATGATTCAGAATAGAGGTATGACAGTTTTACTGCTTCTCATAGAAATTGCAAGTAAGATTGATGATATTCTTCGGATGACAACGATTCAGACAATTCTAATGGGTTGCACGGTTACTTGATATGCATTGAGGAAGTACCATTGGTTATGGAAAGTTTTTAGCGGGATCATTCATTTTTCTATATATCTGGCATGACAAAGTAATAAGTGGGTATGTTTATAGCATTGTGGTCTGGGTTTTGAGGGAAATTGGATTTATGATGTGTGTTTATGTACTCTAAGGAATCTTGGTGCGAATAATAGTATTGATAGTTGAGGAGGAGGAATAGTAGTATCAGACTATGTTATCGGTATAGGTTGGACTCCGATTGTGGCTATAACTAAGGGATGATGGTGGATTCAATCTAACGCGGGAAAGGTACAGTTGTGATCAAATCAGGGAGTTTGAGTAGAGTCAGTTCTTACATTCAAGAATCAGCATGTGGAGGAAATTTCAATTATGAAGTATTATGAAATTTGGGGTGTTGAGGTGAGTTATAGTAGTTTTGATTGACTCAGTGAACAGGCGGTGCATTACTTTATTTCTTGCTTGTTTGGTCTCTCATGAGGTTATGATGGGGATTCCTTGGTTACTTATCGATTTCTGTTCTTTCCTTCTTCCGTTTGAGGATGAATATTGGTTTAATTGGTATCTGATGTAACGGCCCATTTGGTTGTCTTTAGCTAAAGACCATTATTTGACTATTTTACCCTTCCGTGATCTCTATATGAGGTTGGTGATGCGCGGGGATGGGTGGCATGGATCTCGAGGTCTATTTGTATGGGTTTCAGATGAATAATCCAAAGTCTAGAACTTAGAATTGGGTAATTTGACTCAAAGTTGACTTTTGGCTAGATGGGTTTCTTTTCGGGTTTTGTCGCTTCTGGTAGTTCCGGAGGGTCATTTATGACTTCGTTGAATTATTGGTTTGCTTCTCGGGGCAATTAGTTGTGTTTTGTGGCTTTATTTGTAAAGTTATGATATTTGGTTTTCCCAGACGGTTCTTTAGAAAAGTATGCCTTTGCTCGGCTATTTGAGAAATCCGAGAGTACGAGCAAGTCCGTGGAACTGTTTACCATAGACTAGCATATGTGGTTTGTGCCCAGGGAATCCCAGGACTATTTTGGGTGTTTGATTGAGGTTTTGCTGATTTCCTCTTTGCTAGTGTCTGGTGTCCGCCACATCGGCACTAGTATCCGCTTCGGTCGATCCACCTCGGTGAGAGGTTGACTCGCCGAAGAGAGCATTGGGTGATGGGGGTTTCTGCCACCATGGAGTTGGATCTGCCATGGTGAGGGGTGAGGTGTCAAGTGACTCTTGCCCCAGAAAAAGGTTTTTCACCGCAATGAGTCCGCTCCAGCAAAGTCGATTCCTCTAGGGTGGAAGAATTGTACCAGATCCCTATAAATTCCCTAGGTTAGAAAATTTCTTACCCAAAACAGAAGTCTTAAAACCAGTGTCGCCTTGGAGAAATTTCAGAGCCTTAGGAGCATTTTTTACCTTGAGGTAATAGATTCTTCCCTTATTATGGCTTAAGTGATGTTTATAAGCTCTTTAATGGAGGTTTAGCATGATATTAAGATAGGGAAAATGGATTTCATGTGTTTATAAGAATAAGAGAACTATATTATAGATTTTAATGGAGGTTTATAGATTAAAATATGATATTATTGTGAATTAGGATTGGGTAATGATAGATAATCATAATTTTAGGCTTAGTTTAACTATAGAAGCTTGTTTCAAATTGGGGGACATTTCTAGGGTTTCAATTGGAGCTTTTTGAAAATTATTCAATTAGGGGTTCAAATGTGTATAGTTTTTCAATTCATTTAAGGATATGACTACACAGTATGTATTCATGATTTTCGAGTATTAAATTTTGAGTCTTGGTGACATGGGCCCGGGGTGATATTTTAAAGTCTTGTTTGTAAGGTTTATATCATTGTATGTTGTGTGAGCTTTATATTAACGAATAATATGTACATGGATAGACTTTGACTATTGCAAAGTGCAGAGGAAGGGCAAGGCTGTTACCCAGGCTTGATCATGTAGAACTCAAGTTCGGCACCGAGGTAGGCTTTTAGTTTTTTTGAGACTCTGATAGAAGTACGTAGTAGTTATAAATGTTGATGGGTATTAGTCATATTTAGGGGTCCCACTCAGACGGTTGTGATGAACTGTTGAGTGGGTACTGGTGTTACTGTGTTGAAGGGTGATTTGGAGAATCAACCTTAAGTTGATTTCGACTGCTGTTATTTGGGCTTGTCGCCATTATGTGGGCTCGTAGACATATTTGACATGATCTTATTTATTCATCACACATGCTTGATATGATACCCTGATTGTACTTAAAGTATTGATGTTGGACTGCCTTGATATAGTATCGGGATTGTGCTTGGATTGTTGTTGTGGGACATACTTTGATATGAGATACTGATTATACTTGGATTATTGTTATTGGACATGCTCTAATGTTATATCCTGATTGTACTTGGATTGTCATTTGCATTCATTCACTCATGGTTCTGATGATATTGATATTGGAGTGGTATGAAAATACTGTGAGTCCAAGAGATTAGGAAGGCAAAGTACTTATTAGATCATGGAAACATTCAGATGATGATGATATGGAAGGCTCGAGTTGCACACCACTATAGACATGATACACGGGGATTAGAGTTGCATGCCTGCAGTATGATATTATTACAGCCAAGAGTTAGGCTCTGTGATCCGATGAGTTATTCCAAAGTAGATGGATATATAGAATTCGCGGGTCCCCCATAGGTCACTTTTATATGGCAAAGCCATGTAAAATGTGTATACCAATTGATGCAAAGGTACCTTGTATATCCATTGCATTCATATCATACACATCTCATTTCATTGATTATATGTTGATTGGTAATGTGGATTGGTTATCATGATTGGGCTTGTCTCTATGAATACTTAGAAATTGAATTAATTCTATTAAATCTGGTGAATTGCTATGATTAGGCTGGTTTTTACGAACACGTGGATAAATGGTTGGATTTGTTGAATTAATTTGGATGCCGTATGTGTATTATTTCCTTGTGTATGGGTCCTTGTGGTTTAAATAATTGTAAGTGTAAGGTTTGATGTCAACTGCTATTATGGTCGAAAATGTCAATAGGTCAGTACTATTGTCTAGATTCAGGAAAATATGTGCATTGTGTATTGTCTGTTAATTGACCATATGATCGGGTACTGAGTCTAGTAAGGATCTTGTGATAAGTGTTACCATTGATAAGGTCAATGTTGAATGATCTAAGTATGTCAGACTGTAACGGTATAGAGACTTAGCAAAATCCAAGACTAAGAATAAAATAGGAGTTAATGTCATCATGGTTAACTTAAGTATAATATTCTTGGATAGCATTCAATATGGGTTGTTATGAGCAAAGTGTTAATTCGTTTACTTGATGTGTTGAGTTGGTTAAGTAGAATTATGATTGAATATGAATTGAACAAGAGAGTACTAGTCGGTGTGTATTATGCAAGTAAGATCCATGTATATGTGTATGGATTGATTGTACTTGACTGTTATTGGAACCTTATGTGAACAACTTGACTTATATGGACTATTGAACTATCTAGTATAGGCTTATCTGGTGTCAACTTGATATTTATCTCGGTTATATATCTTCCGTCGTTGTCGACCTATGATGTCTATGGGGGTATGATATATACTCATGCTACGCTTGCTACATCTTTTGATGATACAGATACATGTCTCTCTACTAGTTCGAGACCTCGAGCTTGAGTTCAAGTGGGTTGATGCTATCTTCCGGCATACCTTGGATGTGGCATACTTCACACTCATAATTTAGCCTTTGCAGAAACATAATTTTATGTACCTTAAATATGTCGTCACCTGGATTTGAAATGAAGATTGGTGGTATCCTAGTGTGGGTTTGGAGATTACACTGGATGCGAAACTCAGAGATATAGACATTTGCCTTCCCGGCATAGTGGTTTTGACACGAAAGAAAACACCTACATGCCTTCTACAGGGGTGTAGTTTGATGGTGGTGAAAGGTTGATCTTTAAATCTTACTCTAAGAGTCTGTTCCTCTCTTCTGTAATGTGCCCCGGTTCATTGTTAAGAAAAAGTTCCACATTGCTCTGCATGCGCCTGGATCTGGTTTATTCGGGTTGCACTATCAGCACATCCGAACCTATTTTCCATTTGCTTGGTAACATTATGGGTTATGGGGTGTCATTGTCATGCTCTTCGGTCTTGATTTTCTGAGTAGCTGTCCTCTCTACACTGCTTGTCTCATACTTTTATGGGAGTGTGAATAAATGATCTTCCGTACTTTGGTTGTGGATGAACGACCATCTCGGTGTATTTGTTTGAAATAAATGACCTTCTCAGGATCATCTATTTTCATTGCCCTCTCGACAACTTTGTTGAATGACCCTCTTGAAATTTTTGTGTGGCCCTCTCGGCAGCTTTGTTGAATGACCATCTCAGCATTCTTGTGTGGCCCTCTCATTAGCTTTATTGAATGACTTTCTTGGAATTCTTGTGTGGCCCTCTTGGCAGTTTGTATGAATGGCCCTCTTGGCAGTTTGTATGAATGACCCTCTCAGCAATATTTATATAAATGGCCCTCTAGTCAGTTTGTATGAATGACCCTCTCAGCAGTTTATATGAATGACCCTCTCGGCGGTTTGTATGAATGACCCTCTCAACAATGTTTGTATGAATGACCCTCTTAGAATTTGTTTGTATGAATGTCCCTCTCGGCAGTGTTTGCATGAATGACCCTCTCGGTAGTGTTTGTTTGAATGGCCCTATCGGCATTTGCTTGTATGAATGACCCTCTCAACATTTGTTTGTATGAATGGCCCTCTCGGCATTTGTTTGTATGAATGACCCTCTCGGCAATATTTGTTTGAATGGCCCTCTCGGCATGCAAATGACGGCCATCTCGGCTGGATTGTCTTTCTTTCATCCTTCGTGTATGTAATGACATGTTCGGTCATTTTTAGCTAAAGACCCTTATTTTCCTATTTGAAGGGGAGCCTTGGAGTAACTGGTAAAGTTGCTGCCATGTGACAAAGAGGTCATGGGTTCAAGCCATGGAAACAACCTCTTGCAGAAATGTGAGGTAAGGCTGCTACAATAGACTCTTGTGGTCTGGCCCTTCCCCGGACCCCTCGCATAGCGGGAGCTTAGTGCACTGGGCTGCTCTTTTTACCCATATTTGCCTATTTTACCCTTCATATGGTCTCTATGTATTGTGATGTGCAGGGATGGGTGGCACAGATCTTGAGGTCCATTTATATGAGTTTCTGATGAAAAACCCAAAACTAAAACCTTAGAGTTAGTAGTTTGACTCAAGGTTGACTTTTGAGTAGATGGGTTCATTCTCAGTTCTGTCACTTCCGGTATCCCTGGAGGGTCATTTTTTACTTAGTCGAGTCATTGGTTCACTTCCCGAGACAATCAAATGTATTTTGTGGCCTTATTTGTAATATTGGGATTTTTTATTATTCTGGATAATTCTTTAGAAATGTATGTCTTAGATCGGTTACATGGGAAATCCAAGGGTACAAGTGAGTTTGTAGCACTGTTGACCTTGGCCGAGCATATCTGGTTTTTGTCTGGGATGGGAGTTTGGCTTGATTTCATTATTTTTGGTGTCTGGTGTCCGCCTCAGTGAGACTGATGTCTGCTTCTGCGTGTCCGCCTCGGCGGGAGGTTGGCTCGTAGAAGCAGAATATTGATAAATGATGAGTTTCCGCCTTGGCAGATGGGACTTCAGTAAGGGTGAGTACGCCTCTGCAGAATCGGGTGCGTTGTGGTACTGAGGTGAGGTGTCAAGTGACACCGCCTCAGTGAGGGTTAATCGCGAGGGATCGAGTCTGCGCCAGCAGGATCGATTCTACTGGGGCAGAATTACTAGTTCATGTGTGATTAAATTCCCTAGGTCAGAATTGTTTTCTCAAATTAGAAACCCTCGAACTTAGAGCCGCGAGGGATAATTTTCAGATGTTTAAGAGTGATTTCATCCTTGGGGTAGGAAATTCCTTCTTTTATGATTTGATTATATGTTTCTAAGTCCTTTAATGGTGATATAGTATGTTTATAAGTTGTGGAAGATGAGTTCTAACATCTTATGAGATTAAGAGAGTTATATTATTGATTTAAATGGTGTTTATGGATTAGATTACTTTGATTATCATGAATTAGTGATGGATATAGGTAGATAATCATGTCGTAGAGTTTAATTTTAATATAGAAACCTATTTAATTTGGGGTAAATTCTAGGGTTTCCAAATACAGGCTTTTTGTATATTGTTCAATTGAAGGTCCAAATGAGTATAGTTATAATACTCCATAAATTCGGATTAGGTGTGAATATATTAAATTAGTATTAATGTGACATTGTATATGTATGAATTTCTATCAAGATGAGTTTCGGTTGAAATAGTTGAGTTAAGACCAAGGTGAATAGTGAAGTGCGCAAGAATTGATAGAATTGACTAAGTTTACGGTAAGTCTGACTTCCCGCCTATTTATGTGTAAATCCTTTGATAATTAGAGAAACCTTAAACCATAAAAGTTGTAAACCTTTGAAATACCTTTCCAATGATATAAGGTGGAGCTCAAATGAAGTTGTGAGTAAAACATTATAACCAATTACTGAAACGACGAAGAGTAGTCCGCGGAACCGATATGCCTCGCATATGGCATATGCGATGCATTTCGACCCAAAATTTTCATGTATTTTGTTTGGATATGCAAAGGGAAATTCTCTATCATATGGGATATGCGACGCAAACCCTAGGGCGGAAAGACCCACCTATAAAAACCCCCAGAACGTGATTTTTTCTTAAATATTTCATCCCACTTCGTTTTGGACAACCCTTTGAGAGAAAACAATCCTAAAGCTTCCCCAAAACATCTAAGGTAAGTTATTGATCAATACCATCATTTTTACATCAATCTAACATCAAATTAATTGTAGTTCATCTTTCCAAATTATAGATTTTTGAAAACCAAAGAATGAGAAATTGAAGGAGACTTTGGAAAATCTCTTAAAGGTATGTTATCTAATATTTACTAAGGTTATTGAGGGGAGTTATACTAGTGTATAGTATTGGAAACAACGAGAATCCATGGGTGATTTACAAGAATTCAAGAACACGTTCTTTTAGACATGAAACCCATAGTTTTTCACTAAAGGGGGTAAGATGGGCGGAAATTAGATTGAAGTTCTAATATTTATCATCCTTATCAGTTGTAGAGTGATAATTTAATGTGGAGGTAGCTTTTAGCGGTCATCAAGGTATGTCTCGTTTTTAAAAATTCCTTTTGACTATAAAAGTGATTTGTATGTCTCTTTTCGAACATATTTTTTCAACCTTTAAAAATAGTTTCTTTGGGAAGGTTTCATGTGTGTGAGGGATAATCCCTCATGGAGCTTTAGCGGTATCATACTATATATATGTATTCGTGATTTTTCTTATCAAGGGATTGTTGAAAGGATTATTGAAACTGATTTATAAAGCTTTGGACTTGGAACATGATTTACCCCTATAAGGGATATTTTAAACTTGATTTCGAAAGCTGAGATATTTCGTGTGTTTTTCCCTATAAATGGGCTTCGTTGAAGTTGGAACATATCTAATCACTTGAACATAGTTTCTAATCCTATTAATGACTTGATGTACCCCTACTAATGGGATGATGAACACAATTCATAATGAACTAATTGACTTCCATGTCATGATTTAAAATTCAGCTTTTTTGCTATGATTGTGATTCGGCTATTATGCGATAATTTCTATGGTTTGTGTTTGGTATAGCTACTAAGGAGGAAGGGTACTCACTATGGATCCTAGTGGGGTTAGCCTAGCTACTCGAAGGAAGAGTGGCCATCGACAATTCGTAACTTCAGTATGGTTTGCCTAGCCATTCGGGAGGAAGAGTGGCCATCGAGGGTTCATAACCTCGGTGTGGTTTTTCCTAGATATTCGGGAGGAAGGATAGCCATCAAGGGTGACAACCCCGATGTGGTTCTTTTGTGCGGTTTTAGAGAACCTTAACAGTCATCATCTCTTTGTTATATTGATTTGGGCCTGTATTGGCATGTGTTATACTTTGGTTGCGTGTGAGTGGCTTGTTGATGATCTTTAGTTCATGATTGAAAATACTTAATGTGAGGAACGATATACAAGTTGAAAGGGATATATTTCTATGTTATTGAATTTTACTGGTGATTTTACAAATGTTATAATCTTACTCCATCTTTGGGATTTCAAACTATTTCTTAAAGAACTTAATGTAACGTGAATGACTTAAGGATTCAAAGTGATTATATCTTCATCATTGACTTATACTGGATGTTCATGAGATGTTATCATTTGTTTTGAACTGTTTCGCAAAATTGTTTTAATTACACTTATTATGTCTATATTTTGTTATTAACCATTGTCCCGGAGATACTCACTGAGTACCTGATACTCAAGCATACCATTGTTGTTTTTAATGGTATGTTAGGTAACGAAGAAGAGCAGGTTTGTGATACGCGTAAGGAGTAAGAGATCTTGCTGCTTTTCAGACTTGTTGGTGAGCCCACACCTTTATTCGTGGGACACCCCTCTATCATCAATTTTATTATTTTAGTTTTTGGGCTGTGTCCCGAATTTAGAAACTTAATTTGTTTTATCTTTGATGCTCCATAGATAGTGTCAGATTGTGGGTAGATATGGAAAGTCTCATATGACTTATTGAGGTTTGCCATGTTCATGAGTAATTATATATATTAGATTTCCGCTTATTTTATTTTATAAGTGTGAGCATGATTTAAGTTAGCCTTAAACGACTTTTATTAAATAAATATTAAAAGAGGTTCAACATTATTGATTTTATAAGGTGCTTCAGGTGTTGTTCATAGCATCAGATTCATGTTGCATCCAGGGTGGGTTTTGAGGCATGACAAGCTTAGTATCAGAGCCCTAGGTTTAGAAGTGTCCTAGGATTGTCTGTGGAGCTGTATCTAGTAGAGTTTTCTTCATGCAGACTAGCCATCTGTATGGATGTATGACCACCAGGATGTTTTAGGTGTAGAACGAAATGAAGTGAGAGGCCGGGGGGCAGGTAAAAGAGTCGAGTCGATCAGGCTCGACGATCGGGTTTAGGATCATTCTGACGTCATCGATACTCGTGCCTCACAGAATTAATTTTAACTCGTGCTGCAACAGCTAACTATGTTAAGCGTACAATGGTTGTAATGTATAGTGTGATGGATGGTACGATGTCTTTTGGAATTCAATTATATGTGTATACATATGGTGATTGTAAGGTGTGGTTGTTGATATTTTGAGATATGCATAAAATGACATAGTCCTAAATACAGGGAAAAACTTTGTCAGAGTCTTATTAGTCTTAAGGAAATTGTTAAGATGGATAAAGTTTTCAATGTGATAGACAGAACCTCTACTAAGAGGAAGAAGTGTAGTAGCCAAAATATGACATAGTGATGAATGGAAGTATGTAGATGAGTGTCATTAATTTGTTAGGTGAGGAGTGGGATAGCTATGTCCTTAGGTATTGACAAATAAGTAATGAGATTTGGAGATATTTTGTATTAACAAGTAGAGAAAAGCCTATTTGAGAGTTATATTACCTTCTTGTTTCCTTATGTTGCAGTAGCTACCTTTTTGGAAATATAATACTATGATATTTTATTTATCAAATGAGAACCATAGAATTATTAGTAGTAAGCCTCTCAAGATTTCTGTATTTGAGACCGTCAAGAACTTTGCACAATATGATACTTTGAACCTTGCTCATAACAGGAGATTAGTGGTGGTGGTTACCTACATTAAATTAATTGGTTACTTAAAGTATGTGGTTAGAGTTTTCTTAAGTTGTAGTTAGTATTTTATTAGAAAATTATGAAAGGGTTGTAAATAAGTTACAAGACTTAGAGTATATTAGAAACTAGGATGAAATATTATGATGGTCCGTCATTGTAGTGTTGATCATAAAGAAGATCGTAGTATAAGGCATGAATAAGAGGATAAAATAGTGGAAAATTGAAAGTTATAGGCTATACTTCTAGAATTGGGGAAAAGGACTCTATACTTTATGTTGACCTATGAATTTAATTTGGGGGATGATATGTAATGAAAGAATAAGAAATAATGAGACCATCAAAAGAGAGTGTGCTTTTAGGCTACATCCTTTGAGCTTTTGTTCTTGTTTTTTTGTTTGTTCTCTTGTAGTGTTTAATGTTTGGGATTAAGGGTTTGAGCTTTGATATATATGTGTAAACAAATTTGTTGGTGTGACTAGATTAAAGGCAGTCATAGGCATATTTCCATATTGTGCTATGATGTTATGGTTCTCTCTACGGGTTTAAGTAGAAGGATATATAGGTTACTATCGCTTGGAGACATACTTAAGACGTTATATGTTTAGAGTATTGAAGATTCAAATGAAAGGAAATTTGAAGGTATCTTGTAGTGAATTAAGAATTATCATATATTGAGGCTGTGCTATTTTGATGTTTAGTGGAAGAACTATATTTTAGGCTTGTAACTCAAAAACAACTGCTTATGGAAGAATGATTTAAGAAGGTGATGGAGTTTGATTTAGGCTTTAATTTGTTATCCTAGATTTTGATATAAAGAATTCTGTTATGGGACTTGAGTGTTCTAGTTGTTAGAATCCCCCTGAGGACGATGTTGTTCTTATTTGGGTGTTAGTTGTGTCTTAGTCTTTATGGGACCGTTTAGTACAAAGAAAGCTCGACTTCATGATTTGGCTCGTAGAGATGTAGCTGAAGCCTCAGACACTGTGGTCATAGGTATTCAAACTATTTGTTCTCTTGAGGTGTATTCCCTAATTGATCCTGGGTCTGAATCATTCTTACGCGACTATGTACTTAGTCCTTGAATTTCGGTGTAGAACCTGAATAATTATTAGGACTCTTCTCTGTGAATACCCCTACTAGTGTTCCTGTTAATTCTTCTAGGATCTATAGAGATTGTGTAGTGTATTAAAGAGTCGTGAGACTACTGCTGATTTGTTTGAATTAAAAATGGTGAGCTTTGATGTGATTATGGGGATAGACTGGCTTTCCAAGTTTTATGAAACTCTGGATAGGTGATCAAAATAGTTAGGCTTGAATTTCCTGATGAACCCATTATACAGTGGGGGAATGATATTATTAAACCTTGAGGTAGACTTATTTTGTATCTTAAGACTCACCAAATGAACTCAAAGAGGTGTATTTACAATCTAGTTGTTGTCAATGATATTCAAGCCTTAATAACTTAACGTTTTCCACATTCTAGGTATGTGTTGAATAGTCTGGTTTTTGAATGTTTGTGATAGTTCAGACTAAAGGTGTAAATTCCTTATTTCATGCATAGGCTTGTCTGGTGTAGTTGTCGGGAGTCCCTGCGAGGACTCTATGGTTATTGATAGAGTATTAATTGAGTTTCATTTTGAGACAACTGTAATACCAGTGAACTATAGCAAACATTTTGAAGACTTGAGGTTTAGTGAAAATCTTAGGCTATGACTCTCATTTGAGGACGAGTGATCCTAAGGGGGGGGGATAATGTAACACTCTGTAAATCTGGATTAGGTGTGAATATATTAACTTAGTATTAATATGACATTGTATATATATATATATATGAAGTCCTATCAAGATGAGTTTGGGTTGAAATAGTTGAGTTAAGACCAAGGCAAATAGCGAAGTGCGCAAGAATCAATAGAATCGACTAAGTTTACGGTAGGTCTAGCTTCCAATCTATTTACGTATAAATATTTTGAGAATTAGAGAAACCTTAAAGCATGAAAGTTGTATCCCTTTGAAATACCTTTCCAATGATATGAGGTGGAGCTCAAATAGAGTTGTGAGTAAAATGTTATGACTAATTTACTAAAAGGATGCATAGTAGTCCCAGTACCGATATGCCTCGCATATGGCATATGCGGCCTCATATGCGACACATTTATGGGCACATTTTGACCCAAATTTTTCATGTATTATGTTTGGATATGTGATGGAAAATTCTCTAGCATATGGGATATGCGATGCAAACCCTAGGGCGGAATAGACCTACCTATAAAAACCCCCAGAACATGATTTTTTCTTATGGCTTTAATCCCACATCGTTTGGACATCTTTTTGAGAGAAAACAACCCAAAGATTCCCCAAAACATCTAAAGGTAAGTTCTTGATCAATATTATCATTGTTACATCAATCTAAGATCAAATTAACCATAGTTCATCTCTCCAAATCATAGATTCTTGAAACTTGAAGAAAGAGAATTTGAAGGAGAGTTTGGGAAATCTCTTAAAGGTATGTTCTATGATATTTACTAAGGTTATTGAGGGGAGTTATACTAGTGTAGATTTCAACGAGAATCCATGGGTGATTCACAGGAATTCAAGAACACATTCTTTTAGACATGAAAACACTAGGTCTTCGCTAAAGGGGGTAAGATGGGTGGAAAATATATTAAAGTTGTAATATTTATCATCCTTATCAGTTGTAGAGTGATCATTTAATGTGGAGGAATACATATTCTAGCTTTTTGAGGAATGAAAGTACGTCTCTTTTTTTAAAATTCCTTTTAACTATAAAAGTGATTTGTATGTCTCTTTTCGAACATACTTTTTCAACCTTTAAAAATGATTTCTTTAGGAGGGTTTCATGTGCATGAGGTACAAGACCTCATGGAACCTTATGGGTATCATACTATATATATGAATTCGTGATTTTTCCTATCAAGGGATTGTTGAAAGGATTATTGAAACTGATTTATAAAGCTTTGGACTTGGAACCTGATTTACCCCTATAAGGGACATTTTAAACTTGATTTCGAAAGCTAAGATATTTCGTGTGTTTTCCCTATGAACGGGCTTCGTTGAAGTTGGACAATATCTAATCACTTGAACATAGTTTCTAATCCTATTAATGACTTGATGTACCCCTACTAATGGGATGATGAACATAATTCACAATGAACTAATTGACTTCCATGCCATGATTTGAGATTCAGCTTCTTTGCTATGATTGTGATTCGGCTATTATGCCATAATTTCTTTGGTTTATGTTTGGTCTAGCTACTAAGGAGGAAGGGTACTCACTATGGATCCTAGTGGGGTTAGCTTAGCTACTCGGAGGAAGTGTGTCCATCGATAGTTTGTAACTTCAGTGTGGTTTGCCTAGCCATTTGGGAGGAAAAATGGCCATCGAGGGTTCATAACCTCGGTGTGGTTTTGCCTAGCTATTCGGGAGGAAGGATATCCATTGAGGGTGACTACCCAGATGTGGTGCTTCTATATAGTTCTAGGGAACCTTAATGGTCATCCCTTCATTATATTGATTTGGGCTTGTATTGGCATGTGTTATACTTGGTTACCTATAAGTGGATTGTTGATGATCTTTAGTTCATGATTGAAAAGACTTAATGTGAGGAATGGTATATAAGTTGAAAGGGATATATTTCTATGTTATTGGCTTTTACTGGTGATTTTACTAAGGTTATAATCTTACTCCATCTTCGGGATTTCAAACTATTTGTGAAAGAACTTAAGGTAATGAGAACGACTTAAGGATTCAAAGTGATTATATCTTTATCATTGACTTATACTGGATGTTCGTGAGATGTTATCATTTGGTTTGAACTGTTTTGCAATATTATTTTAATTACACTTATTACTTATATAGTTTTATATTAATCATTGTCCCGGAGACACTCACTAAGTACCCAGTACTCAGGCATACTGTTGTTGTTTTTTATGGTATGTTAGGTAACGAAGAAGAGTAGGCTCGTGATACGCGTATGGAGTAGGAGAATTTGCTGCTTTTCAGACTTGTTGGTGAGACCACACCCTTGTTCGTGGGACACCCCTCTATCTTTAGTTTATTATTTTAGTTTTCGGGCTACGCCCGAAAGTTAGAAACATGATTTGTTTTATCTTAGAAGCACCATATATAGTGTCAGATTGTGGGTAGATATGGAAGGTCTCGTATGACTTATTGAGGTTTGCCACGTTCATGAGTAATTATTTATATTAGATTTCCGCTGATTTTATTTTATAAGTGTCAGTATGATTTCAGTTAGCCTTAAATGACTTTTATTAACTTAATATTAAAATATTATTGAAAGAGGTTTGACGTTATTGATTTTATAAGGTGTTTCGGGTGTTGTTCATAGCATCAAATGCATGTTGTGTCTAGGGTGGGTTTTGGGGCGTGAAAATAGTTTTCTAATTAACTTAAGGATATGATTACCTTGTATGTATTGATGGTTTTTGGATAATAAAGTTTTAGTCTTTGCGATGTGGGCCCAGGGTTGGTATTTGTAGTCTTCCTTTGTTAAGAATTATGTCTTTGTTTGTTGTGTAAGCATTATATTTACGAATAGTATATGCGTGAATAGACTTCAATTATCATGAGTCGTAGAGTAAGGACAAGGCTATCACTGAGACTTGATTATTGCCGCTCATGTTCGGCCCAAGGTGGGCTACGGTTTACTTTCATAAGACTTCGATAGAAGTGCGTAATTAGATATGAATCTTGAGGGGTATTGGGCGTGTTTGGGGGTACTACTCAAAAGGTTGTGATGAACGGTTGAGTGGGTACTAGTGTTGAACTGTGATGATGAGTGATTTGGGAAATTAGCCTTAAGCTGATTCTGACTGCTGATTAGGTGGGCTTGTCGCAATTATGTGGGTATGTCTCCATACTTGTTATCGTTGTGCTTATTCATCACACATGCTTTGATAAGATATTCTGATTGTACTTGGATTATATGTTGATGTATTTCTGAATGTATGCAATATTCATCTCTATACTTATTGCATCTCATGACATTATGATTTTTGCCTTGAATTGTCATTTGCGTTCATACACTCATGGTTCTGATGGTTTTGATATTGGAATGGTATGATTATGTTGTGGGACCAAGGGACTGGGAAGGTAAGAACACTTTGAGATTATGAAACATTGACATGATGATGATACACGGGGAACGGGGTTGCACGCCTGCAACACTTATTATTACAATTAGGAGATGGGCTTTAATGGAAAATTCTGGAGGGCTATATGGACTTCATGGGTCCCCCATAGATGTACGATCATAATAAAAACTTGACGTACTTTATACAGGATGATAAAGGTACATGACATATGCATTGCAGCCATATCATACATATATTCATTTAATTGATTATCTGTGGATGGACTTGTACTGGCTTGGTGATTCATTACTTGGCTAGATTCTAGATATAAAAGGATTATACCTGCTATTTGATACTTGATTACCGTTGTTGAACTCTTCTGGAATTAATGACTTAAGTGATTATGAACTCTTACTTGAATAAAGTGATATGTGAAATATGTGAGATATTCTATGGACTATGTGGCATTACTTGTGTTATAAACTGTTAGTATAGGACTACTTGGTGTCAACTTGATATGTATTTCTTTTTGCGTATCTTTCATCGTGGTCAGCCTATGATGTCAAGGTACGTTGTGTACATATGCTACACTTGTTGCATCTTTTCTTAATAAAGATACATATCCTTCTACTAGCTCGAGACCACGTATCTGAGTTCGAGTGGTTGATTCGATAACATTCAGGGTGAGAATGCTACTTTCAACATACCCTGGAATATTTATATCTCATTTTATGTCTTTATTTGGTTTTGGAGACATTTTCATACATTCTCACTATGACTACTCAGTTTTGGCACTATGTTGCCCTTGACTTTCAGACTTGTATTCAATTTTATTAGTGCTCTTGTATTACAGACTTAATTTTAGGGGTTTGTATTGATCGCATGGCTTATGTTCCACATTCTCTGACCATGATAGATGAAGTTTATTATTATCTACTATTCTTCTGCATTTAATTCATATATCTTGAGTTTCGAGACTGAAAGTGGTTCGCCTACCGATGTGAAATGTAGGTGCCACCACGATCCCCAAGAGGGGTCATAACAAAGCTGGTATTAGAGCTTTAGGTTAATGGTCTTAAATACAAAAGCAATGTCTAGTAGAGTCAAATTGCTTTCTTCATTCCTTTCGTGCGGACACGTCCGAAGTTATCTTCAGGATGCTATGGGACATTTAGGAAATTTCACTTTCTTCATTCCTTTTGTGCTAAGTTGAATCAAATTGGTATCTGATCTTTGTTTCTATTCTCTCATGTATGGTGAGGACTCGTGCCGATACTGTGAGAGTGGAGGCACTGGCACCGGCACATGTCGTGCATGGTCGCAGTAGGGGACGTGCTTGGGACCGAGGTAGAGCAAGAGAAGCGGCACTAGCTCGGGGCGGGGCATAAAGAGCCGGTCAGACTCATGCCAGATCAGAGTCCCTTGAGCCATATATTGAGCCTTAGGACGAGTTACTTGAAGAGGATATGTGGCCAGCCTAGGATCAATATGGATTTATTGTCATTTCGGTTCTACAGGACACACTAGTCAGGTTGTTGAGTGTTTTTGATGGTTTTGCCTAGACGGGCATTCATCCTACTACTCTGAGTGGTTCTCATACCCGTGTGGTAGTGGGGCAGACTCATATCCCTGAGTTTCATACTCTCGAGATTTAGCCACCTGCGGTGTCAGCCCCCGTATCAATGAGGTTCATGTTCCATAGTTTGGTCCTCGGCCTATTGAAGAGACAACTATGACCCACGATGAGCGGAAGATTTGGGAGCACTTTTCGAACAAGAAGCCTCCAGTGTTTTATGGTTAGCCCGAAGAGGATGCGTATGAGTTCATTTTGAGCAGCCATGAGAGATTGCATACTCTGGGTATTTTTGAGTCATATAGAGTTATTTTTGTGGCCCTTCAGCTTTTGGGAGATGCAAAACAGTGATAGAAAGCGTATGTTGATTGCTTACCCATGGGGTCGCCTCCATTGACTTAGGTTAGGTTTTATCAGATTTTCTTGGAGAAGTATGTGCCTTTTAGCTTATGACTGTGCAAACATGATGAGTTCTAGAATATTGAGCAGAGAGGTTCTACAGTCGCACAGTATGAGACCCGCTTCCATGCCTTATCTCGTTATGCATCACCGCTGCTCCCTATATAGGCTGAGTGAGTGAGATGTTTCATCAGAGGATTGTGTATTCTGCTTCAGTTGGCCACCTTGTAGTTGGTGGCCTCTGGAGCTTCTGTTGAGATAATGGTCGAGTATGCGAGGATGGTGGAGTCCGTTAGGGGCGGTATGACCAAATATGAGCCTGATAAGAGGGCGAGACGATATGGATAGTTGAGTGATTCTACTGCCCGTGGTTATGGGTATCAGGGGAGATATTAACAGTTGTAGCCTAGTCAACCAGTTCAAGCAGCCCTACAACTTATAGATGGTTTCTCTGTGAGTCAAAGCGGTTATAGTGGGGGCTAGTCTTCAAGGGGCCCTCCATCTTGGTATTTTTATTATGGTGGTTCGGGTTCTTCTATATCTATTCAGCAGCCCTCAGCGACCAGGACCTGTTACAAGTGTGATAGGGTTGGGCATTTTAGGAGAGAATGACCTAGTCTTGTATCGAGTTCATCTCGTGCACCCAGGACTCCAGTACAACCATTTAGGGGTGGTAGTCAGGTTAGCCAAGGGGGATCTCAATAGGCCATGGTGGCCATCAGTCTAGTCATGGTGGATCCAGTTAGGGAGAGATAGATCTCATTTGTGCTGAGGTGGCCAGCAGAGTACTCAGTCTGATGTGGGACGCACTCACTACTATGCTTTTTCGGGTAGGTCCAAGGTTGAGGCATCAGTCGCGATTATTACAAGTATCATCTCAGTCTATCACTAATCTGCTTCAGTGCTATTTTATCCAGGGTCTAAATTCTCATATGTGTCTGCGTACTTTTCTGCTGATTTAAATATGTGGTGTGATATTCTTGATTTTCCTATTCGTGTGTCCACACTGGTTGGTGATTCTGTGATTGTAGATAGAGTTTATTGCATGTATGTGGTTACTTTTATGGGGTACGATACCTGGTAAGATTTGGTAATTTTAGATATGGTTGACATTGACATTATTTTAGGTACGAATTGGCTATCACTATACCATACGATTCTAGACTATCATGCCAAGACAATCACATTAGCTATGACTGGTCTTCTGAGGTTAGAGTGGAGGGACACTCCCAGCCTGCTCCTAAGAATATTATTTCTTTGATCCGTGCTAGGAAGTTGGTAGACAAAGGTTGTCTGGCGTATCTTGCTCATATTCGGTATACGAGCGTGGAGACTCCTTCCCTTGAGTCTGTTTTGATAGTTAGTGAGTTTGCCGAGGTTTTTTCTTCATATTTACCGGGTATTCCGCCAGACAGGGATATTGATTTCTTCATTGATCTCGAGCTGGGTACTCGACCTATTTCCATTCCTCTGTACCGTATGGCTCCGGTTGAGCTTAGAGAGTTAAAGGAGCAACTTCAGGACTTATTGAGTAAGGGCTTCATTCGACCGAGTGTATCTCCATGGAGTGCTCATGTTTTATCCGTGAAGAAGAAAGATGGCACCATGTGTATGTGCATTGATTACAGAAAGTTTAACAAGGTCACTAATAGAAACAAGAATCCGATTCCTCATATTGATGACATGTTTGACCAGCTTCAGGGTGATTCAGTGTTTTCAAATATTGACTTGAGGTTCGGGTATCACCAACTGAACATCCGGGCTGAGGATGTTCCCAAGATGGATTTCCGGACTTGGTATAGCCATTATGAGTTTTTGGTGATGTCATTTGGGCTTACTAATGCCTCTGCAGCATTCATGGACTTGATGAATAGGATATTTAAGCCGTATTTAGATTCTTTTGTGATTGTGTTCATTGATGAAATCTTGATCTATTCGGAGAGTCGGGAGGACCATGAGCAGCATCTAAGAGTGGTTCTTGGGTTGTTAAAGGAGAAGAAACTATATGCTAAGTTCTCGAAGTGTGAGTTTTAGTTAGACTCTATGGCATTTTTGGGATATGTGGTGACCAAGAATGGGACTATGGTTGATCCTAAGAATATAGAGGCAGTCAGGGACTAGCCTAGACCGACTATTGTGACAGAGATTCAGAGTTTTGTGGGACTTGCTAGCTACTATCGCTGGTTTGTCAAGGGATTCTATTCTATTGCCTATCATCTGACGCGTTCTACTCAGAATGAGGTTCTGTTCCATTGGTCCAACGAGTGTGAGGAGAGGTTTCAAAAGCTTAAATATCTTTTGACCACAATCCCAATTTTATCCCTTATGGTAGAGGGGAATGACTTTACCATATATTGTGATGCTTTGAGGATCGGGTTGGGTGGTGTGTTGATGTAGGAAGGTAATGTTATTGCTTATGCATCAAGGCAGTTGAAGGTGCACGAAAAGAATTACCTATTCATGACTTAGAGTTGGCTGCCGTTGTGTTTTCTTTAAATATTTGGAGGCATTATCTATATGGTGTCCATTATGATATGTATATCGATCATTGCAGTCTTCAACACATGCTTAATCATAGGGATTTGAATTCCAAGAAGCGTCGGTGGATGGGTTTGTTAAAAGATTATGATATGACTATTTTGTACCATCCAGCAAGGCCAATGTGGTGGTGGATTCCTTGAGACAAAAGGTAGTCAGCATGGGGAGTCTATCACACCCCAAACTGGGGGGTGGCCGACACCCGGTGCCCTGCTGGCCTAAGCATATCACTCTGATGACTAATCTTCTGTGCAAGCAGAACTTCTAACCAATAAGGTCGTACTTGGATATATCACAACTACAACTCTGGATAGGAGGGATTAACCCCATATATATACAATGGGACCTACAAGGTCACAACATGGTTTAACAAAAGCTAACTTAGCCGATAAGTCTATATACCAACACTATACATACCCAAAACTTGTCTGTGAGCTTTTACGGGTGACTAAACTGATAGATAGATGGGATAGGGCCCCGACCCACCCATATTGTACATAACTCCGCAAAAGATCCTATATATATAACCAGGAAGCTCCGGAAAGACGAAGCTTACTTATTGACGGCTGAACTCAACATCTCCTACTGCGGTGGCATAGCAGAGTCTCTATCAGAACTTGCAGCATGAACACATAGCGCCCCTGACAAAAGGAACATCAGTATGAAATAATGTACCGAGTATGTAAAGCAGAAGTAGCAATGTAAATCTGTAAGTTGTAAGGAAAAGCATATGAGCAATATGAAACGATTATCTATAAGGGAAGGCATAAGCAACCTGGGCCATGGGTGAATAATGAAACTCTGAAACTGAATACAACCTGTCTGGATAGGCTTTTACTATATAAACTATCCTCGTCGTATAGTACGAGATGTAACATGTCCTTAATCATAATTATATGTATGAATATGCATTGCGATATGCACTCTAGTTCATATATGTGTTGCGGAATGCACAACCCAATCCATCATATATGTATGTTGCGGAATGTGCAACCCGATACAATATATGTGCTTGTTGCGGAACGTGCAACCCAATCTTATATATAATGCAGTTGTTGCGGAACGTGCAACCCGATCCTCTATATGTATTATTATGGAACGTGCAAACCAATCCTCTAAATGGTCATGATTAGACGCATGATATCAATGTTAATGAAAACATGTCAATACCAATGTAAATAGGGGTGTGAACAACTTACTTATGATAACAACGACTCTTTGGCCCTTATTGAAACTCATAACTATTTGACTTTTTTCTTAGGACGACTCTTGATCGACTCGAAGATTATATCTTTTTTTGGAATGCTTCCTTTCGAAGACTTATGATATGATCAGTACCCAATAACGAGGATCATAAGAACTTAAATAACTATGAATACTTCACAATATGAAACTTCGATAGACAATATAATAGAGTTCTCAACGTTTCCTTTTTAAAACAATAATCCTTTAGATTTCATGCTTTTGAAAGAAAGGGATAGCCTTACATACCTTATTCACAAAACAATACATCATGCTATCAATTCTCGTACTCCTCACGACCGATTATCTATAACAAATAAAGGATCGATATCAACATCTATTCCATATTCAATAAGAAACCTTACTTAGGTATCTTAGTGATCGCCTTGACTTAAAAAGGTTCTTATTCTTGTTTAACGAAAGGGGTATGCCACACGATTCTCTAAAACATACCCTCTTAGGTTTACAATACCAACAATCAGTATATTAATCAATTTCAACTCATAATTTCAATAAAACAGCCCACGACTCAACATATCACAACTTCATAGGTTTACGAGTTTCGGCTACGAAAATCCATTTACAACTTATCCTAAATCATCAATTAATCGCAATTATAGATGAAGTAGGATAAACTTTACCTCGATTCATCAAAACCTCATCAAATCCACAACTTGCCCCAATTCCTAGGGTTTCCAAACCCAATTCAATACGGAGAGATGATTTCTTCAATTACCGCGGGGATTATCACGTTAATCTTGCATGAATTACCTTGGAATTGATCTTGGAACAATTTGGAACTTTGGAGAGGATTTTAGGAGTATTTCTAGGTCTGGTTATGGAGGAAATGAGCTCCCAAATTGACCAACCCCCTTATAAACTAGGAAAAGAAAATCCACCGTCATACTTTGATGGTGGGATCGACGCACCATCAAACTTCCGACAGTCCATCAATCTTTCCTGTCAAACTTCCTGGAAGATTGACGGCTCAAGCTAGGTATTTGGTGGTACTTCAAAGTATTTGATGGTACGTCATTTGTCCCATCAAAGTATTTGATGGTCCATCATCTGTCTCGTCAAATTGCTCAGTTTTCTGTTTTCGTGGAAACGTACTTCCTTCGATCCATTTAACTCCAAACACTCCGGTACCTTCATAACCAAGTTTTAAACCTTCACTATACTTCCGTAGGGTCGTATCTCTTCTCGAGACTTTGATATCAATTGACGTCATGGCGGGACATGAAACTACGGGGTGTAACATCCTTCCCCCCTTAGGAACATTCACTTGTGAATGTTAAAGATATTCTTAACTTCTGAGGGTTCTAAAAATTTTGGCAGAGTTTCCTTTATAAACAGGACTATCCAAAACCTGATAAATAGCCCAAACATATATCCAATGCCACACAGGGCGATATAATCACAAAATATGATCAACTTAGCCTCACACAACCATCTATAAATGCAAAAATCAAGAGGGTTAACCATAACTCACCTTAACTGTTCGCTACAGTATTCTGAGCTACACCTGTCACATCTACCTCAACATTAATACCTAAAGGCTGACATAAAATAAGGATATTTGGACTTCATATCTTCTTCGGCCTCCTGAGTAATCTCTTCTATAATGTTATTCTTCCATAACACTTTAATGGATGCTATCTGTTCAGTCTGAAACTTCTGGACTTAATATTAAAGAATCGTATCTGGGACCTCCCAATAAGATAAGTCTTCATTAATCTGAACACTCCCTACAAGCAACACATAAGAAGAAACTCCTATGTACTTTTGTAATATCGTTACGAGAGAAACTAAACAACTACCTCTGGCTCCGGAGGTAATCTCAAGCTCAATAGTCATTTAGCCAAGTCTCTAGGTAATATCATATGGTCCGCTATATCTGTGGTTTAAATTTGCTTTTCCAGTCGAATTCTCGTTACATTTTTTATGAGTAAAACCTTTAGGGATACCCAAGCATGAACAATGTTCTTTAAGTCTCGGCATCGCACATCGACGGGTGACTTTTTGAAATCTTGAACTATTAGCACTTACTTCTAAAAGGAGATTTATCTGTTCCACATTCTGGGGAACTAACAAGACTAACACAAGTTTAAGCAAGTCTCATTTTCTTACGTCAAGTCAATTCATAGATGATTTTTATTCCCAAACAGACTAGGTCTCATAAGGATCTGTCCTGATAGTGACATAATAATATTTATAATATGCACCTCGTAGTTGGGTAAATGACCATCCCATTTCCTTTTTTAAATCAAGCATACATGCCCGCATCATATCATCAAGCACCTGAATTGTGCACTTGGCCTGACCACCTATCTAGGAATAAGCTATAACAGGGCTTTCCTGTGCTTCCAAACCTTCATGGAAAAGTCTTAGAATTTTATTGTATTCAAACTTCTTCATTCTTCATTAGACAGTTAAAATATCCCATAATCATACCATCATTTTTTGTGTATAACTAGTATAGTCCTCGACTATGCGGATCGTTCTATCTTGGCAAAAAGTGGGTCAAACTTATATAGCCGTTGACCATTGATTACCTGAAGCATCATTTCTGATAAGATCAGGGATAAACCCATACTAGACTTTATCTTTGCATTATTTTATCCTTTCTAGGTGTAAATTTGTATTTCTCTCCACTAGCCTACTAGGCCTCTAGTGCTTTATCGTTACTAGCTAACCATGGGGTCTCAATGCCAAAACTTGGCACTGCTTTGCTTTTTTATTATTACCTCAATCCCTATCTTAGGTAGGGTGGTACGTCTTTGTCGAATTCGGACAAATAGAATAGCAAGAACGAAGCTCCTTTATTCTATCCCGCAATCAGCTAGATCTGGAACGCATGATCAACCTAGGTATCAGAGATATCCATCCCTCTTTAACTTAAACATTGGAGCTCTTTGTTGCGGAACCTTCTCTTCCGGTAATATTAACTCAAATTTCCCACATTATTCCTTCTTTACTTTACCACAGAGGCGACATTGATACTTTGTGCGCTAAAACTCTATTATCATTGGAGTCCTAAAATTGGACCCCTTGAAATTGCTAACTGTCGAAGCTCTTTACCGGATCACCTTTCTCCCCGACCTCTAGATGGGCTAAATTGGTTATACCTTTTATCTTATGTTGTCCTAAATACTGCCAGTCAAACTTTAACTTTTAACTTGTAATAAGATTGAATCCCTGTATGGTTATTCTTCAATTTCATCATCTAAAGGAGGCCTCACTAAGTTTTCGAAATAATATTTCTATGTTTATTGAGTCCCATACTTGGACTCTCAAATGGTTGAAGGAGTGATTCTATACTTTTTCCTTCTCATCGCATTCACGGAATATCCTTCCGTTTAAGTCTAACTTCTGAAACATCTCTCTTTTAAGGAGAATTATGCTATATTGTATCATCTAGGATATTATTTATTTACGTTCAAGCTCGAGAACTGTTATTCTCTTTAAGAAGGCTCATAAGTCTTTTTATCACTGTAACTTGTCTATGGTAGAAGCTTATCTTAAATTCGAATATTGTCACTTAAGGGTGTATCAGAGATTCTCTTTGGCTTTCCCAACCGCTATTAAGCGTAAACAACCTCATTTCTTTATTTATTTGGAATATGTGCATTACAATGCATTAATTTATCTCAACCCCTATTATTCGGGAGTTTCTTATCCATCTTGGCTTAAGTCCCATTCTGAGGTCAACTCTTGGTGTCTCATTCGACCAACATAGTTGGCAATGAACTGTTGACATCTTCCCCTATTGGGTACACATCCATACTCAAACCTCCATATTCGGAGTAAATTCCTCTTTTGTCTATTAGCTAACATATTTTTAGCAATATACTTACAGCAATCACGGCATCATGTATTCCTATAGGATCTTGGGCCCTTTAACTACCCACAATTATTCTTCTTACTCTTACACTCACTTTTGCTCTGGTGGTACTAACTCTAAGAATGACCTATAACTATTTGCCTTCATCTCCAGGTCATACTTCTTTATCTCGATTTGTTTCATACTAGTCCTTTTGTTTTCCCTTACTTTCTATCTGAGATACTCCCTGAGAGTTGAGATTACTAATGGTGAGATTAGAACTCCAGGCTCTGAGATCATCCTATAATATATAATGCTATATCAACTGACGGCTTGTCGGACCTTCTGGCTAGCCTGCTTCTAGGCTTTCACATACATCATCTCTCGATGAACTCGACTTACCTTTCTATTCGTTAATTTTGAATGACCCCTCCTGGGTTTACATGTGCCACTGTCTTGATTACTCCTTATATTTTCCTTTATGAGTCCCGTACGTCTGGCGGATCTTATCATTTATTTAACTCTTCTAGTTGGAAGGCTACCACCCTTCATTTCTTAACGTTAATACCTACATATCATTGAATAGTCATAGCATATCCATAACTGAATAGCACAATCTTGTTTGTCTGGGAATTCTTTGTTGTAACCTTTACATTTTCTTACTAAACCATCATATGAGTCTATGTTAGTTCCTTCCCATACTATATCACATATGCCACTCTTTGTGCTTGGGGACTTCCTTCATGAAATATCAGGTCGTTAAATCGACATTCTCTGTAGCATGTGATTATTTAATAACTTATAACTTGCCTTAAAGCAATACCCTCTTACTAGAGACCACTGAATCAGTTGGATACATAAGATTCCACGTGTTTGCAACTAACATACTTCGTCGGAATAAACATTTTATCTTCTAATAAAGATGTTAACTTTAAGACTACTTTCTTGATAACCTTTAAGGATTTATCTTTTCTGTTGCTTATTCTCTTAGTATTTGATTGTTTACTCCATAATTTCTCAATATTTTTTGTTACAGCCGTCCCCCGAGTTTCTGACACGTATTTCATTTGACTGAGGAGACCTTTTTCTTTCGGTATTTCCTGATTCAGGGAGCTAGATCATCTGATCGGTATATTGTGTTGACTATTATCAATTCAAATTTCGCAATATGCTTGGTCTTATAACACCTTCTTCTTCTCAACTCATTATTTACTTGTTCTTACCTATTTGTCTTACTTAACTATTCTCTGGTCACCTTACAATACTTTATTCTATGACTCTTAGCCATTCCTCGCATTTATTCCAATGTCCCTCATCTTTATATTATCCTCTTGGTATTATCCTTACTCCTTATCTTAGTCTGAATACATGTAACAAAGTATGTTCTTACTTTTAATGTCTTCCTTCTTAATTGCCCTCATTTCTAGGCATTTGAAATTCCCGCTTTACTCTGGACATGAACCTTTCTGGGAAAAACATTTACCTTGCACATAAAGGGTTCATTACTTGGCCCCCCCTGGACGTTCAATATTCTTAAAAGTTATATTCAACCATCTATTTCCTGGGCACGTTAGGTACACACCTTCCGAGGGGTGCCCCTAACCATCACTGCTTTAGCACTTTCTATCTTTATTGGCCACGGCTTGCCATCCTTCTATACTTTATTCTATGACTCTTAGTCGTTTCATACCTTTATTCGAGTGTTTTATTTACCTTTGCATCGTTCTCTTGCTACCAATCTCACCCTCTATCCTTGTCTATACCCTCATAATATAATCTTTCCTATGTCTAACTCCCTCCTCGACTCAACTTTATAACAAGAGTCTTACTAAGGGAAACATTTATCTTTCTCACAAAGGGCTTCATTCCTGGCCCGCTAACCTTTGAATTCTTTCTAGGTTATACTTCGCTAACGATTTCCAGGTACATTATGTCTATGTTCCCAAATTGGAGGTATCACTACCTAATCGTACTATCCTTCGGTATTGTCCATGCTGAGGATCGTGCTAAATCCTTGCTATATTCTGATGTCCCACATTCTTTGAGACTATGTTCATTGATATCAATAGATCAATAATAGAAATAGTTACTTCTTACTAGGATTCCATCTTCGCTGAAGGTGGAACAACATTACCTTATTCATTGTTATCTGGATTTCAGCCTCATTACGAACTTTTATACTTCAGACGTTGGGTACCTCCATCACCTTACTCTTCTTATATTTCTAAGTCAATGTTTTTTTCTGACTGGGCTTACATCGCTTCCTTTGTATGTAAAGGGAAAGTAGTCGCTCATACTCTGAAATTTCAATATCATACTCGCATCTCTGGCATATTAATAATCCGATAAGAATCTTTCATGGGTTGGCTTTGAATATAAGTTAACCAAGGACTTTCTGGTTATTATCATAACTGAAACTGGGTAAAGCACGAGTTAGACTGGAATTTTCACAACCTAGCTCTACTACACGATCTATGATATGAATGAACATAAATCGTCCCCAAATGCCCTGTAGCCTCCTGTTTATAAGTGTGGTGCACAACATACCCATAAACAAGACTCTACTAGACATAGCTCACAGACTCCCTAGGACTGACCTGCTCTGATGTCAAGTTTGTCACACCCCAAACTGAGGGGGCGGGGGTGGCCGGCACCCAGTGCCTTGCTGGCCTGAGCGTACCACTCTGATGACCAGTCTTTTGTAAAAGAAGAACTTCCGACCGACAAGGTCGTACTAGGATATATCACAACAACAACTCTGGATAAGAGGGATTAACCCCACATATATACAGTGGGACCTACAAGGTCACAACGTGGTTTAACAAAAGCTAACTTAGCCAATAAGGCTATATACCAATATCAACATACCCAAAACAAGTCTATGAGCTTTTACGAGTGACTGAACTGACATATAGTCGGGATAGGGCCCTAACCCACCCATATTGTACATAACTCTGCAAAAGACCACGCATATATAACCAGGAATCTCTAAAAAGATGAAGTTTACTTACTGATGGTTGAACTCGACAACTCCTACTGCGGTGTCCTAGTAGAGTCTCTATCCGAACATGCGGCATGAACACACATCGCCATCGACAAAAGGTACGTTAGTACAAAATAATGTACCAAGTATGTAAAGCATGAATATCAATGTAAATCTGTAAGTTGTAAAGAAAAGCATCTGAGCAATACGAAATGATTAGTTGTAAGGGAAGGCATAAGCAACCTGGGCCACACGGGCGAATAATGAAACTCTGAAACTTAATACAACGTGTCTGAATAGGCTTTTATTGTATGAACTATCCTTGTATTATAGTGCAAGATATAACATGTCCTTAATCTTAATTATATGTATGAATATACAATGCAATATGCACTCTAGTTCATATATGTGTTATGGAATGCGGAACCCGATCCATCATATGTGTATGTTGCGGAACGTGCAACCTGATCCAATATATGTATTGTTTCGAAATATGCAATCCGATCCAATATATGTGCTTGTTGTGGAACGTGCAACCCGATCCTCTATAAAATGCAATTGTTGTGGAATGTGCAACCCGATCCTCTAAATGGTCATGATTATGTGAATGATATCAATGTTAATGAAAACATGTCAATACCAATGTAAATAGGGGTGTGAACAATTGACTTATGATAACAACGACTCTTTGGCCCTCTTTGAAACTCATAACTCTTTGGCTTTATTCTTAGGACGACTCTTGATCAACTCGAAGATTATATATTTTTGGAATGCTTCCTTTCGAAGGATTATGTTATGATAAGTACCCAACAACAAGGATCATAAGAACTTGAATAACAGTGAATACTTCTCAATATGAAACTTCGGTAGAAAATAGAATGGAGTTCTCAATGTTTCTTTTTGAAAACAATAATCCTTTAGATTTCATGCTTTTGAAATAAAGGGATAGCCTTACATACCTTATTCACAAAGTAATATGCCATGCTATCAGTTCTCGTACTCCTCACGACCGATTATCTATAACAAATAAAGAATCGATATCAACATCTATTCCATATTCAATAAGAAACTTTACTTAGGTATCTTAGTGATCGCCTTGACTTAAAAAGGTTCTTCTTGTTTAACGAAAGGGGTATTCATGTAATTTGGCCGCACGATTCTGCAAAACATGCCCTCTTAGGTTTACAATGCCAACAATCAGTATATTGAACAATTTTAACTCATAATTTCAATAAAATAGCCCATGACTCAACATATCACAACTTCATAGGTTTATGAGTTTCGGCTACGAAAACCTATTTACAACTTATCCCAAATCATCAATTAATCGCAATTACAGATGAAGTAGGATAAACTTTACCTCGATGCATCAAGACCTCCTCAAATCCACAACTTGCCCCAATTCCTAGGGTTTCCAAACCCAATTCAATATGGAGAGATGATTTCTTCGATTACCGAGGGGATTATCATGTTAATCTTGCGTGATTTACCTTAGAATTGATCTTTGAACAATTTGGAACTTTGGAGAGGATTTTAGGACTATTTCTAGGTCTGGTTATGGAGGAAATGAGCCCCCAAATTGACTAACCCGCTTATTAACCCGAAAAAGAAAATCCACCGCCGTACTTTGACGGTGGGATCGATGAATTGTCAAACTTCCGATGGTCCATCAATCTTCCCCGTCAAAATTCCTGGAAGAATAATGGCTCATGCTAGGTATTTGACGGTCCGTCATTTGTCCCGTCAAATTTCCCAGTTTCCCAATTTCGTCGAAATGTACTTTCTTCGATCCGTTTAATTCCCAAACACTCTGATACCTTCATAACCATGATGTAAACCTTCATTATGCTTCCATAGGGTTATATCTCTTCTCAGGACTTCAATATCCATTGACATCACGTCGGATGCGAAACTATGGGGTATAACAGAGTCTAGCTCGTTTGATCATTTCTAAGTGTCTGTTGGAAATCGAGGTCCAGTATCTAGCCAACCATTCAGTGAGGCTTGATATTTTGAATCCGGGTAGGATTATAGCATATGTTGAGGTGAGGTCATCTCTTTTGGATCAGATTCGGACTCACCAGTATAATGATGTGAAGTTGTGCAAAATTTGGGATAAGGTGATGAATGGTGTGGCCAGGGAGGCCATGATTGATGGTGAGGGGGTGTTTATGATCAAAGGTAGATTATGCATTCCTAAAGTTGGTGATTTGACTAGATTGATTATGAAGTAGGCCCATAGCTCTAGATTTTTTATTCCTCCAGGTGCTACTAAGATTTATCATGACTTGAGGCATCATTATTAGTGGGGGAGGATGAAGAGAGACATTGTTGAGTTTGTGTCTCGATGTCAGAATTGTCAGCAAGTCAAGTATGAGCAAAAGCGACCCGGTGGTGTTCCTCAGAAGATGCCCATTCTTAAATAGAAGTGGGAGATGATTGCCATGGATTTTGTTGTTGGGCCGCCCAAGACCTTTGGCAAGTTTGATGCGATTTGGGCCATTGTTGATAGATTGACCAAATCCGCGCATTTTATTCCAGTCTAGACATCTTATAATGTAAAGAAGTTAGCTAAGATCTACATTCGAGATTTTTTTATCTTTCTTATTTCTATTATCTCAGATTGGGGTACGCAGTTTACTTTACATTTCTGGCGAACTTTGCAGAGAGAGTTGAGTACTCTCTTGGATCTTAGTACAACTTTTCACCCTAAGACCACCGGTCAGTCCGAGTGGACTATTTAGGTATTGTAGGATATGTTACGATCTTCTGTGATTGATTTTGATAGTTATTTGGACTAGTTCTTACCTTTGGCAGAGCGTAAAATAACATCTATCACTCCAATATTGATATGGCACCGTTCGAGACTTTATATGGTAGGAGATGTCGATCTCCTATTAGTTGGTTTGATGAGTTTAAGGTTCTTCGTTAGGGTACTGATGTTTTAAGGGATTCCTTAGGGAGAGTAAAGGTTCTTCCTTAGGGCACAGAGCATGCAAAAAGAGTATGCGGACCAAAAGGTCCGAGACTTAGAGTTTATGGTTGGTGATAAGGTTCTTATGAAGGTCTCACCTAGGAAAAATATGATGAGGTTCGATAATAGAGGGAACTTGAGTCCAAGGTATATCAGACCATTTGAGGATCTTTAGAGGGTTGAAGAGGTAGCATATGAGTTGGCTCTACCACCAGGTCTTTCAGGCATCCATCTAATTTTCCATGTGTCTATGCTGAAGAAGTATCATGCTGACGTTTCTTATATCATCCAGTGGGACTCCATATTGCTATATCAGAATTTGGAGTTCGAGGAGGAGCTTGTGGCTATTCTGGAGAGGCAGGTGAGGAAGTTGAGGTCGAATATGATAGTTTCTGTGAAGGTTCAGTGGAAGCATCACCCTATTGAAGAGGAAACTTGGGAGACGGAGTCCGATATGCAGAGCAGATATCCTGACTTGTATACTACTTCCGGTACATTTCCCTTATTCATTTCTCTCTATTTGAGGACAAACGTTTGTTTAATTGGTATCTAATGTAATGACCCGTCTGGTCATTTTTAGCTAAAGACCCTTATTTCCCTATTTTACCCTTCCTTTGGTCTCTATGTGAGATTTGTGATGCGATGAGATGGGTGTCACAAATCTTGAGGTCCATTTATATGAGTTTCAGATGAAAAACCTAAAACTAGAACCTTAGAGTTAGATAGTTTGACTCAAGGTTGACTTTTGAGTAGATGGATTCGATCCCAGGTTCTATCACTTCCGGTAGCTCCAGAGGGTCATTTATGACTTAGTTGAGTCATTGGTTCACTCCCCGAGATAATCAGATGTATTTTGTGGCCTTATTTGTAATATTTGGATTTTTTAATATTTCGGATGATTCTTTAGAAAAGTATGTCTTCGCTCAGTTAAAAGGGAAATTTGAGGGTACGAGTAACTTTGTAGTACTATTTACCTTGGATGAGCATATTTGGTTTGTGTCTGGGAGGTCTCGGGAGTATTTTGGGTGGTTGATAGAAGTTTGACTTGATCTCATTATTTCTACTGTCTGGTGTCCGCCTCGGTGACACTGTTGTCCACTTTTGCGTGACCGTCTCAGCAAGAGGTTGTCTCACAGAAGTAGGGTTTTAATAAATGTTGAGTTTCTACCTTGGCGGATGGGACTTCTGCAGGGGTGAGTATACCTCTGCGGAGTCAAGTGTGTTGTAGTGCTGAGGAGAGGTGTCAAGTGACACCGCCTCAACGAGGGTTAATTGCATGGGAGCAAGTCCACGCCAGCGGGATTGATTCTACTGGGGTGGAATCACTAGTTCATGTTTTTTATTTAAATTCCTAGGTAAGAATTCTTTTCCCAAATTAGAAACCCTCGAACCTAGAGCCGCCAAGAAGAATTTTAAGAGGTTTAAGAGTGATTTCATCCTTGGGGTAAGAAATTCCTTCCTTTGTGATTTGATTATATGTTTCTAAGTCCTTTAATGGTGATATAGTATGTTTATAATTTGGGGAAGATGAGTTGTAAGTTCTTATGAGATTAAGAGAGTTATATTATTGATTTAAATGTTGTTTATGGATTAGATTACTTTGATTATCATGAATCCGTGATGGATATAGATAGATATTCATGTTGTAGAGTTTAATTTGAATATAGAAACCTATTTAATTTGGGGGTAAATTCTAGGGTTTCCAAATTGGGGCTTTTGTATATTGTTCAATTGAAGGTCCAAATGAGTATAGTTTTCTAATTAACTTAAGGATGTGATTACCTAGTATGTATTGATGGTTTTGGGTAATAAAGTTTGAGTCTTAGTGACGTGGGCCCGGGGTTGTTATTAGTAGTCTTACTTTGTTAAAGATTATGTCATTGTTTGTTGTGTAAGCTTTATATTAATGAATAGTATATGTGTGAATAGACTTTGATTATCGCGAGGCACATAGAAAGGGCAAGTCTATCACTGAGACTTAATTGTTGGCGCTCATGTTTGGCCTAGAGGTAGGTTATGGTTTACTTTCACAAGACTTCGATAGAAGTGCTTAATTAGTTATAAATATTGAGTGGTATTGGGCATATTTGGAGGTCCTACTCAAACGGTTGTGATGAACGGTTGAGTGGGTATTGGTGTTGAACTGTGATGATGGATGATTTGGGGAATAAACCTTTCGATGATTCTGACTGCTGATTATGTGGGCTTGTCTCCATTATGTGGGCTTGTCACCATACTTGTTATCGTTTTTCTTATTCATCATACATGATTTGATATGATATCCTGATTGTACTTGGATTATATATTGATATATTTCTGAAAGCATGTGATATTCATCTCTATACTTGTTGCATCTTATGACATTATGATTATTGGCTTGAATTGTCATTTGCATTCATACACTCATGGTTCTGATGATATTATTATTGGAGTGGTATGATTATGTTGTGGGTCCAAGGGACCGGGAAGGTAAGAACACTTTGAGATTATGGCAACATTAAGATGATAATGATACGCGGGGAATGGGGTTGCACCCCTATAACATTTATTATTACAACCAAGAGCTAGGCTTTGATGGGAAATTCCGGAGGGGTATATGGACTTTGCGGGTCCTCCATAGGTGTACGATCATAATAAAAACTTGATATCATGTATAAGGGATGATAAATGTACCTGCCATATGCATTACATTCATATCATACACATTTATTTCATTGATTATTTGTGGATGAACTTATACTAGATTGGTGATTCATTACTTGGCTAGATTCTGGATATGAATGGATTGTACATGCTATTTGATACCTGGATTACTGTTATTGAACTCTTCTTGAATTAATGACTTGAGTTATTATGAAATCTTACTTGAATAAGGTGATATGTGAAATCTGTGAGCTATTCTATGGACTATGTGACATTACTTGGGTTATTGAACTGTTAGTAAAGGACTACTTGTGTCAACTTGATATTTATCTTTTTTTACGTATCTTTCGCCGTTATCGGCCTTTGATATTTACGGGGGTACATTGTGTACTCATGATACGCTTGTTGCATCTTTTCTTGATGCACATACATGTCCTTCTACTAGATCGAGACTGTGTGGCTGAGTTCGAGTAGTTGATTCTTCAGTATTCAGGGTGAGAATGTTATTTTCAGCATACCCTAGAATGCTCATATCTCATTTTATATCTTTATTTGGTTCTGGAGACATTTTCATACATTCTTATTATGGCTACTCAGTTTTGGCACTATGTCGCCCTTGACTTTCTGACTTATATTCCGTTTTATTAGTGCTCTCGTATTACAGACTTGATTTGGGGGGTTTGTATTGGTCGTATGGCTTATGACCCTCTTAGTCCGATAGCCCTTTAGTCCATTTGTTGGATGTGACCCTCTAGGTCCGATTGCCATTTTGTCCATTTATTGGCTATGACCCTCTCGATCAAATTGCCATTTTTGTTCATTCATTATGGGTTGTGACCCTCTCGGTCGGATTGCCCTTCATTCGTTTGTGTCAGTTGTTTCCCTCTCGATCAGACTGCCGCTTTATCCATTTGTGTTAGTTGTGACCCTCTCGGTCGAATTGCCATTTCGTTCATAAGTGTTGGTTGTGACCCTCTCAGTCAAATTGTAGCTTTGTCTTTTTACAGCCCTTTTGGCTTGATTGTGCCTCCCTTGTGGCGCTTTGTCCTCTTATTGCCCTTTTGGATTGATTGTGTCACCGTTGTGGCACTTTGTCCTCTTGTGTCGGTTGTGACCAGCTTGATATGTTGTTTTGTCCATTGTAGCCCTCTCGGATTGATTGCGCCATTTTGTCTGTTATAGCCCTCTTGGCTTGAAGCTACTGCAAAAATCTAAAACAAAATCATCAGTTGAAAAATGCAACATAGTAGTTGTAAGCTTTTAAAGATGGTCAACATAATAATTTAAATGATTGTTTCATTATCATTGGATAGTGTTTCACTTGGTGACTAGGGTCCCATTTTGTTGGTTAGCATTTCACCTTGGTGATTAGCGTTCCATTTCGTTTGGGTAGCGTTTCACTTTAGTGACTAGCATTCTATTTTACCAGGTTGCATTTCACTATAGTGATTACCGTTCCATTTAGTCGGCTAGCGTTTAACCTTAGTGGCTAGTGTTTTGTTTTACTAGGTAGCGTTTCACTTTAGTGAGTAGCGTCCTGTAAGAATCTCATTAAGTAATAAATCTTTTGGGAAAATAGGTAATAAAATCCCACTACCAGGTAAAAATAAATTGAGATACCGATAACTGTTGACACCCAATTTTGTCCTATCTTTTTGGATTTTATTTGCAATTTTTTATATTTTTGACACTTTAAAATAATTTTAAAATATAGGCATATATGTGTATATATATCATTATTATCATTTATTATTTGCATTTTTACTGTTATTTGCATTTTTATATCACAAGCATACTTTTATCTTAATATTATATGTTATTTTATTTTCACAAAACGGCGTTGCATTTTTATTTTTTTTAAGCATCAAACATTTCACAAATATTATATTTTATCATATTATCATCTTTATAATTTATAAATTTTGCAAAGCTTTCTTTTTATATAATAAAACCTCCTTTTTTATATTTTAAACCCATAACATTTTTTATTTCCTAACCCAAAACAATTTTTTACCCAAAACCCAAACCCTCCATTTTCTAAGCCCAACCGAAACCCAATTCGATCGAGGTCGGCCCAACCCACACCCCTTTATTCTTATACCCTCCACCCAAAACACAAACCCTAAAAACAAAAACACACCCTCACTTTTCTCTCCCCACAAAAAACCCTTACTCTCTCTCCCAAAAATCAGCCGCCACACACGCACCCACACGGCGACCCATGTCGCGGTCACCTCGCGACGCGACCCTACACCCACATCACCACCACGACGCCGACAGTCGCCGACACCAACCAGCCCCATACGCGACCTCACGTCCGCCGACCGACTCACCACGCGCCACATCGCCGACCAACTCACCACAACGCCGACACCATCACTTCACCCATATCTACACCCCTAAAACCCGAAACCCATCTATAAATACCCCCTTTTGTTTCTTAACCTTAATCCAAAAATACTCCTATTTGTTTCATAATTTTCAATCCGAAAATCATATTTCATTCTTCACATTTTTGGTCGTTCTTTGTTTTTTGGTCGGGTAAAATCCGGGTCGGTCGAACTCGGAGGCTAAATATCGAAAAATCATGATCAGGAAAGCAAAAATCAACGTTCTGGTCGGGTCCTGTTCGGTCCGAGTCACAATCCGGTCGGGACACCCTTGTCGGACAAAAATCTCAGGTTTGTTTTTATTTTGTTGTTGGTGTACCTGAAACTTGGAGGAAAATCGGGTCGGGTCACAAATCCGGACCGGGTCACCGATTCGGGTCGGGTCAACCCGGTTTGTATAATTTCCGGATTTTGTATGTTTAATATTTAGTTGTTGGTTATCTGGAATTTGGAGAAAATCGATTTGGGTTGAAAAACATCCGATTCGGGGTCGGGTCGACCCGGTTCGGTTAATTTCCAGATTTTGTATGTTTATATTGTGTTGTTGGTTATCTGCAATTTGGAAGAAAATCGATTCGGGTCGAAAATATCCGGGTCGGCTCGGGTCAGGTCGACCAGTTCGGTTAATTTCAGTTTTTGTATATTTATATTGTGTTGTTGGTTACGAAAATTTGGAAAGAATTTGATTGGGTTGAAATATCCGGTCGGTCGATTCGACCCGGTTCGAATAAATTTTCAGATTTTGTGTTTTAATATCTTGTTTGTTTGTTATCTGAAAATTCCAAAAAGAAAAACATTTGATTCCGGGTCGGGTCGACCTGAGATCCGGGCCGGATTCTTGTTGATGTCAGTCGGGTCAAATTTCAGTCGGTCGGACATTTTAATTACTTGTTGGTTTATTTTGGCATTTAAACATCCACAGCGGATATTTACTTATTTCTTTGTCTTCTTGTTTTAAACTAAATATCGCGTCTTTTGGAATTGCTTCTCGATTTGATTTCTTGTTTTGGTTTAGTTCTTGTTTTTGAATTAAATCTGCATTTAGGCCGATGAAATTGAATTGAGGCGCGCTTTTCTTCTTCGTTTCTCTGTTTTCTTTAATTTCTTGTTTTAAACATCCGTTACTACGGATATGTCTTTTTTTTCTTGTTTTTGAATTAAATACTACTTGGCCGATGAAATTAAATTCGAGGCGCGCTTTTGTTTCGTTTCTCTGTTCTGTTTCTGTTTCTGTTTTAAACATCCGTACAGCAGTTCTGTTTATTGTTTTAACTAATACTACACTTAGGCCGATGAAATTGAATTCGAGGCCGCACTTTTCATTCGTTCCTCTGTTTTTTCAGTTTACATTTTAAGTATCAGCAACGGATATCTTATTGTTTCATTTGTTTTATTGCCTTATTTATATCGCATTTAGGCCGATGTAATTGAATTCGAGCCGCGCTTTTTCGTTTCATTTCATCGCTTTTCAAAGATTGTTTTTAACATCCGGCAGCGGATATTTACTTTTTTTATTTACTAAACATCCGTCTCTCGGGAATGGCCTCTGTTCTTGTTTGTTGCCCTCTGCCGCTGCGTCTGAGTTCCGATTTTTAATTTTACTGATTTGAACACGATACTACGTTGGCCGATGAAAAAATATCCGTCGATTTTTTAGGCCTCCACAGTTGTAAAGACGGAAAATAAAGCTTCTGGGCAAGGATGAAACTTAAATCTTTTCACCCGAGAGACCAACATGTTCGATAGGCAAGGCAACTAAAATGACCACCGAGTCATATGTTACTTAACCACGACGTGATTGGAATGATCTTTTAAAAATTTAAGTCTGAGCCCTCCAGTAATAAAAACATTTATTGTTTTGGATACTGATTAAGTTATGTATATTTAATTGTTTCTAACCGTTTATCCTTAATGACTTGCAAAGATAAAGTCAAAGAAGGCAAATATCCCCTCGGAGATTATTTATTTTGTTGTTGTCATTTACTTTCTTAATTCAGCTTTATTTCATTCCGTATTGTAATATTATTGTACTCGTGAAATTATTGAAATGTTTAGAATAGGCAAATATAGAATTAATTAATAGGGTAGTCTAAAACTTGAAACCCATTGCTAGTTCATTTATTTTTAGGCTCGGTTAGTTTTAAAATTGTTAATCGCTAGTTTATCTATTTTTAGGCCCGTCGCCCATAAGAAATCACATTGCATACATCTTTATCAATTTTCATACGAATGCATATTCAAAGTCTTTTTTAGCTTTACATGTATATTATTGTCATACAAATGCATGCTTGTACAAATGCATAATTTCATTAAATACTTGCACATTATTTTTATACTTGTAAAACATGCACTTTTAACATAATAATTAACCTGAGTTTGATCGGATAACCGCAAGTTAGCGGATTTTAAAGGATGCCTAACCCCTTCCCTTTAGGATAATAAAGAACCCTTACCTAGAATCTCATTAGTTTCGTAGATCATAAAATTGGAGTTATTTTTACAGCTTTTAGTTAGTATTTAGGTGCCCTAATTCACCTTAGAATAATTAGGTGGCGACTCCTCAAAGCAAGCATTTTATCCAATCCAGAGGCGATCGATGCCATCGCGTCGCGAAGCCCGCAGGTCAAAATCGAGTGCTACAGCATGGCGACTCCACTGGGGAGATTTCAGGTTCTTAACCATAGCAAACCCATGTTAATTATTATTGCGCTTTATTTTTTGCTCATTATTTGATTTAATGCTTTGATATGTTTCATTTGTGAAATTTTGCATAATTGCTTTAATTGCTTTATTTTTTTTATTGCTTTTCTTAAATTGGCATTCCGCTCATATTTCTTTCACTATGGAAAATTGACACTATCACACATTACACGCGAGGTGTGTTTTGCGCACCCGCAAACTTCTTTCAAATTTCCAAAATTTTAGGAGAGTTGGTATATGCGCGGAGTGTCCGGACCATCCGGTTGGCCGGGTAGCCTTCTCACTCTGGCGGTCCGCTCGGGAACCTTGAGTCGAAGCCTAATCTTAGTAAATTTAGGATAGAGCTATACCCTTTTTATTTTTAATCATCCCTCCATTCACCCTCGGTGGGTCGATCCTTGGCATCGACTCCACAATTAAGAACTCCACCAAAATTGTCGCTGGGTCTTTCTCCCCCAACGACCATCAACATATTATTTGTAGCGTGATAATGATGGACTAATCCAAGCCTAATCATGACATGCCGATATTGGAAAATGTACATACATTTTGTCTTCATTTCCAACAAAAATCTTGTAGTTTGTGACTTGGATTAATCTGTCATAATCTCTCATATTTGGCGTTTAGGCCCACCTCACGGCATAAGAGAGGCTCCATGCATGATAGGATGCATATTTAATTCCCGCACAATTTGTTTGCTATTTTTCTTCTTTTATCTCTGTACATATTATTTAATGCAATAATTAGCTTTGCTTCAATTTTGTACATATCATACCATGTCGCGACTCTTGAGTAAATTGTGTCACCGCTCGAGAATAAAACGTTCTTGAACATCAACTCTCGGACCTTGTGAAGCAATCGAGAGTCTTTGACTATACTATCACACATCCACATTTTATTATTCTTTGACTTTCCTCCTTTCACCTGGTGCTTTTATTTTTGCAGGTTGATCGTCCTTGAGCAAATAAGGCGGTCATTCTAAAACATTATTCTGGATATACTCGAGAAAAGAACAAAGCCAAAGGCTTTCACAAAGATGATGAAAGATGTTTTGACTGGAAAAAGTCAGCCAACACGATTCAACGAGTCATCACTTTAATTTGTCTATACTTTTGTTTTGTTACATATTTGCAAATTCAGTTGATATGTTTAATTTTCGTTACATAATTTTTATATCATACCATTTTTACAACATATCCTTACGAACTACGAGTGTCTGATTCTCACCATAGGGTGTGATACGTAGGTAACCCTTCTCGGGTGCGACACCCCTAAAAAAAAATATATCAAATAAAAAAAAATGAAAAAAAAATGATTCCGGATTATCAATCTTTTTTTTTCTCATTACATCCTAATGGACAATCTTTTTTTTTTTTCATTACATCCTATTGTGGATTATTATTTTTTCATTGCATTCATGGACAATCACTTTTTTTATTGCATACAATTTTACTTACTATCCTATTGTGGATAAATTCTTTTTCAATCATACATTTTTTATAACCTATCTGCACGAACTACGCTTTTGATTCTCGTCAAAGATGAGATCGTGAGGCGAAATATTCGAGTTCGGTACCCATTATTCAAAAATACAAAAAAAATTAAGAATCATTGATGGACTTGGTTGATACCAACACAGTTAGGAGTGTGCATAGGAAAGAATAAGTGGAGAAGATTGTCTTCGTGGTAAACCATAGATTCTTCTGGTACCTCTCATTCACGCCTGTGTTGACACTTAAAAAATTGTTTTCATGCTTCCAAGATATGAACAAAGCCAACCTCATCGTTTCATGTGCATTGTGTGGTGAGTTTTTAGAATAAGTTCAATTGCATTGCATTGTGATCTAGAACTTGGCTCGAATGTTTGTTGAGGCGAAATCCTGAGTAACACTTGGTATAGGAAAGGATCGTAGGCTTTCTTTGATCCGTTTGAGCCTTTCGACTACCAAATAACATTATCCGTAGCATTTCCCCTTTGAGCCACGAAGCCTATTTTTTTAACAACCACATCTTATGCCTATACTCTTTACGAGTGCGTACACGCACTATCCCTCTTGGCCCGACCTCCTTGCGATCAGAAATATGCAAATTGCTGAAAATGATTGAGTTGAAGTTGCAATGTTCCCAAAAGAGGAAAACAAAACAAAACCAAAGGGCGACTTCACACAAAAAGGAAGTTAAAAGCCCGACAATATAAAAAGAAAAAAGAAGGAAATAACTCAGGAAAAAGGGAAAAAGCTCCAAGCGAAATATTCAAAAGAAGTACAAAACAAAGGGGGCAAAAGAAGCAAATCGGAATCAATGCACACAAATACCAAGCACAGACATATTTCAACGCTCAAGGAAGGATTAGTCACTCTTTACCCAAATAATATCCTTTCCTTTCCCAAGCCTACATTACAAACCCATAACAAGCCCTGCATGATCCTATACCGAGGGTTCTCACATTAGTGGATACTCACATGACGGCCAAGCCTATGGTATCACAATTAAATGCATTGAACATCTTTCTGAGGGTGAGTGTACTTCTCTAGACGTCCCAAAGTTCAAAATACTGAAATACATGTGAGGAAGGGACTTTCTTTCAGTGAGGGCATTTGAAACATGAGGATGCATATATGTCAAAATCTTGGCTTGAAGCAAGTGTCGATACTCGGGTATGTACAGGTAGCATCTGAAATTTGTAGGAATTACCTTGAAGTCTGTCTCGATTTGTGAAAGCAAATATGAAAACTCCTAAGCATAATACTAATTGTTGGTACCAACAAGTCAAGGCGTGATTATGTCTTTTTCATATTTTCACAAAAAAAAAAAAAAAAACACAACAACAAAAAAACCTTGCAAAATATATTGCATCATTTTCAAACTCTAGTCACTCTCTTTTACAAAAACATTCTACAAATACAAATCTCTTTTGCCGCATGAACTACGTTATGACCTGATTCCCTCGGCGGGATACGTAGGCGGCCACATCAGCTTCGGTCTCATTTTTAGAAAACCCTTACAAAATTCATTTTGCTTGCATGAACTACGTTATGACCTGATTCCCTCGGCGGGATACGTAGGCAGCCACATCGGCTTCGGTCCCATTTTGGAAAACTTCACAATCGTCATTTTACTTGCAGCGAACTACGTTATGACCTGATTTCCTTTATCGGAATACGTAGGCGGCCTATACCGGCTTCGGTCACACCATTGGAAATTGTGTGTCCATTATCTTGCACACAACAAAATAGGCTCACATGATCGCCTTGATAGGACAAACAAGTTGCCCGCACAAACTCGATTTTGTCCAGTTGGAAGTTCAACATCTTCATATATACTGAAGCTGGGGCATATTTTAAGGGTTCCTTTGCAAGAATATGCCAATGGACTGGAAAATGCCGGACAACCGAGTCTTCAATCTAAACCAATATGAGCTTGCAAGCGCCCAGGGCAAAAGCTACAACTCATAAATTTCTTTGAGTCAGTGTCTCAGGTTGACAAAGCGAGAGAAGCCAACACGCAGCTTAATTTGGCAAGACGCCGCCTCACATTTTCGCGTGCAAGAATGACATTTTAATTCTACCATGAGTTTGAATCGGCGTAAGATTCAACACAACGTGGAATCATATTACACCAAATCGACAGAATGGGCGTCATTTACATCTTCACGGCATTACAACGACAAAGAATATCGCCATACAACGGCGTCTATCAAGAACACGCTTATGCAACGGGCGCATCCGCACAACACGCCTACACAATGACGCATAACACACCATGTCTATGCAACGACGCTATTTCAACCCATGCGTCACAAACGATCACGTCAATACAACGACGCTAATCAGCGCCCACCTCCTAACTGGTATTTAAATTTCTGGCCAGCGCCCACCTCCTAATGCGGTATTTAAATTTCCAGCGCCCACCTCTGTCTGGTATTTCAATTCACCAGCACCCACCTCCTAATGCGTATTTAAATTCAGTCGCCCACCTCCTAACGCGGTATTTAAATTTCAATAGCGCCCACCTCCTATGCGGGTATTTCAATTCTCAATTTCACCCACCTCCTAATGCGGGTATTTTAATTTCAATCGGGCACCCACCTCCCACGCGGTATTTCATTTTCAACAAAGCGCCCACCTCCTAATGCGGGTATTTCAATTTTAGTCCACGCCCACCTCCTAATCGCAGATTTCGATTTCGATTGAGCCCACCTCCCAACGCGGGTATTTAATTTCAGTCAGCCCACCTCCTATCGCGGTATTTGACTAACAGCGCCCAATCTCCTAATGCGGGTATTTAATTTCAACAGGGCCCACCTCCCATCGCGGTATTTCTGGCTCAATGGCGCCACCCTATCGCGGAGATGACTTCAGAAGGCGCCACCTCCTATACGCAGGTATTTTAATTTCAACACCCACCTCCTAACACGGGTATTTCAATTTTTCAGGCACCCACCTCCTATCGGGTATTTAAATTTCAACATGCGCCCACCTCCTAATGCGTATTTCAATTTTAGTCGCGCCCACCTCCTAACGCTGGTATTTCAATTTCATCCAGGCACCCACCTCCTAATGCGTATTTAAATTTCACCAGCGCCCACCTCCTAACGCTGGTATTTCAATTTTAGTCGCGCCCACCTCCTAATGCGCGTATTTCACCTTCAGCGCCCACCTCTAACGCGGTATTTAAATTTCACCAGCGCCCACCTCCTGCGCGTATTTCAATTTCATCAGGCACCCACCTCCCATCGCGGGTATTTAAATTTCAGTCAGCGCCCACCTCCTAATGCGGGTATTTAAATTTCAGTCGGGCGCCACCTCCTAACGCGTATTTCAATTTTCAATGGGCACCCACCTCCCATCGCGGGTATTTTAATTTCACCAGCACCCACCTCCTAATCGCGTATTTCATTTTCACCCAGCGCCCACCTCCTAATGCGGGTATTTCAATTTTAGTCCTGCGCCCACCTCCTATCGCGGGTATTCGGTTTGATCAGCGCCCACCTCCTAATGCGGATATTTAAATTTCACCAGCGCCCACCTCCTAACGCGGGTATTTTAATTTCAGTCAAAGCGCCCACCTCCTACGCGTATTTCAATTTCGCCAGCGCCCACCTCCTAATGCGGTATTTCCGATTGGCCAGCGCCCACCAACGCGGGTATTTAATTTCAAGGCGCCCACCTCCTACGCGGGGTATTTTAATTTCTACCGTCAGCACCCACCTCCCACGCGGGTATTTCAATTTGCGCACCCACCTCCTAATGCCGTATTTAAATTTCATCAGCGCCCACCTCCTAATCGCGGGGTATTTCAATTTTAGTCAGCGCCCACCTCCTAACGCGGTATTTCAATTTCAGTGCACCCACCTCCCATCGCTGGTATTTAAATTTGTCAGCGCCCACCTCCTAATCGCGGTATTTTAATTTCAGGCACCCACCTAATGCGGGTATTTCAATTTCAGTCAGCGCCCACCGAATCGCGGGTATTTCAATTTCAGCCAGGCACCCACCTTCCAACGGGTATTTTATTTTTCAGTAAGGCACCCACCTTCTAATGCGGGTATCTTAATTTCAATCATGCCTATGCAACAACGTCATCCATCGGAAGTTCTTGAACATCGTTCGACCCTTCCCTATCTCGCCACATCTGCATGTCATCATAAGTCGACACTTGGGCATTGTTTCTTGAATCTGCACCATCTCTTACAACTTCTCCCCTCGGGATTCTATTTCTTACCATGCATCTCTAATCTTCCCTCGAGTCCGGTGAGCAGGACAAAATTGGCTACTCAGTCCAACTTCTTTGGCCGAAAACTCTTTCATCGTCTGCGCCAAAGAGGGCATCTGTTGACACCCAATTTTGTCCCATCTTTTTGGATTTTATTTGCAATTTTTAATATTTTTGACACTTTAAAATAATTTTAAAATATAGGCATATATGTGTATATATATCTTTATTATTTGCATTTTTACTGTCATTTGCATTTTTATATCACAAGCATACTTTTATCTTAATATTATATGTTATTTTATTTTTATAAAGCAGCGTTGCATTTTTATTTTTAAGCATCAAGCATTTCACAAATATTATATTTTATCATATTATCATCTTTATAATTTATAAATTTTGCAAAGCTTTCTTTTTATATAATAAAACCTCCTTTTTTATATTTTAAACCCATAACATTTTTTATTTCCTAACCCAAAACAATTTTTTACCCAAAACCCAAACCCTCCATTTTCTAAGCCCAACCGAAACCCAATTCGATCGGCCCAACCCGGTCAACACCACACCCCTTTATTCTTATACCCTCCACCCAAAACACAAACCCTAAAAACAAAAACACACCCTCACTTTTCTCTCCCCACCAAAACCCTTACTCTCTCTCCCAAAATCAGCCGCCACACACCCCGCACCCCCACGACCCCATGTCGTCGGCCACCTCAGCCGACGCGACCCTACACCCACATCACCACCACGACGACGCCGACGTCAGCCGACACCAACCAGCCCCATACCCGCGACCACATCGCCGACGACTCACCAGCTGGCCACATCGCCGACCAACTCACCACAACGCCGACACCATCACTTCACCCATATCTACACCCCTAAAACCCGAAACCCATCTATAAATACCCCCTTTTTGTTTCTTAACCTTAATCCAAAAATACTCCTATTTGTTTCATAATTTTCAATCCGAAAATCATATTTCATTCTTCACATTTTTCGTCGTTTCTGTTTTGTTTTCTGGTCGGGTAAAATCCGGTCGAATTCGAACTCGAGGCTAAATATCGAAAAATCATCAGGAAAGCAAAATCAACGTTACGTCGGGTCACCGTTCGCCGAGTCACAATCCGGGTCGGGACACCCCTTGTCGGACAAAAATCTCCAGGTTTGTTTTTTTTATTTTGTTGTTGGTGTACCTGAAACATGGAGGAGAATCGGGTCGGTCACAACCGGACCGTCACCGATTCGGTCAGTCAACCCGGTTTGTATAATTTCGGATTTTGTATGTTTAATATTTAGTTGTTGGTTATCTGGAATTTGGAGAAAATCGATTCGGGTTGAAAAACATCCGATTCGGGGTCGGGTCGACCCGGTTCGGTTAATTTCCAGATTTTGTATGTTTATATTGTGTTGTTGGTTATCTGCAATTTGGAAGAAAATCGATTCGGGTCGAAAATATCCGGGTCGGGTCGGTGAGTCGACGAGTTGATTAATTTCGATTTTTGTATATTTATATTGTGTTGTTGGTTACGAAAATTTGGAAAGAATTTGATTCGGGTTGAAATATCCGGGTCGGTCGATTCGACCGATTGAATAAATTTTCGATTTTGTGTTTTAATATCTTGTTTGTTTGTTATGAAAATTCCAAAGAAAAACATTTGATTCCTGCCTGTCGACCTGAGATCCGCGGATTCACATTGATGTCAGTCGGGTCAAATTTGAATCGGTCGGACATTTTAATTGCAAACTGTTGGTTTATTTTGGCATTTAAACATCCGTGCAACGGATATTTCTGCTTTGTCTTCTTATCGCTTTTAAACTAAATATCGCGTCTTTCGGAATTGCTTCTCGATTTCAGTTTTCTTCGCTTTGGTTTAGTTGTTTTTGAATTAAATCGCATTTAGGCGATGAAATTGAATTGAGGCCGCGCTTTTCTTCTTCGTTTCTCTCGTTTTCTTTAATTTATCGTTTTAAACATCCGTACTACGGATATGTCTTATTTTTACATTTCTTGTTTTTGAATTAAATACTACTTGGCCGATGAAATTAAATTGAGGTAGCTTTTGTTTCGTTTCTTTTCTGTTTCTGTTTTAAACATCCGATTACATTTTATTATTTTAACTAATACTACACTTAGGCCGATGAAATTGAATTGAGGCGCACTTTTTCATTTCGTTCCTCTGTTTTCGCTTTACATTTTAAGTATCAAGACGCGGATATCTTATTGTTCTGTTTTATTGCCTTATTTATATCGCATTTAGGCCGATGTAATTGAATTCGAGGTCGCGCTTTTCGTTTCATTTCTTGCTTTTCAGCCTTTTTTTTTAACATCCGGCGTGGATATTTACTTTTTATTTACTAAATATCCCGTCTCCTGAATGGCCTCTGTTTTTACGCCATCTGTTTGTTGCCCTCTGCGCCTGTCTGATTCCGATTTTTAATTTCTACTGATTTGAACACGATACTACGTTGGCCGATGAAAAAATATCCGTCGATTTTAGGCCTCCACGGTTGTAAAGACGGAAAATAAAGCTTACGGGCAAGGATGAAACTTAAATCTTTTCACAGAGACCAACATGTTCGATAGGCAAGGCAACTAAAATGACCACCGAGTCATATGTTCGCAACCACGACGTGATTGGAATGATCTTTTAAAAATTTAAGTCCGAGCCCTCCGTAATAAAAACATTTATTGTTTTGGATACTGATTGAAGTTATGTATATTTAATTGTTTCTAACCGTTTATCCTTGATGACTTGCAAAGATAAAGTCAAAGAAGGCAAATAACCCTCGGAGATTATTTATTTTGTTGTTGTCATTTACTTTCTTAATTCAGCTTTATTTCATTCTGTATTGTAATATTATTGTACTCGTGAAATTATTGAAATGTTTAGAATAGGCAAACATAGAATTAATTAATAGGGTAGTCTAAAACTTGAAACCCATTGCTAGTTCATTTATTTTTAGGCTCGGTTAGTTTTAAAATTGTTAATCGCTAGTTTATCTATTTTTAGGCCTCGCCCATAAGAAATCACATTGCATACATCTTTATCAATTTTCATACGAATGCATATTCATAGTCTTTTTTAGCTTTACATGTATATTATTGTCATACAAATGCATGCTTGTACAAATGCATAATTTCATTAAATACTTGCAACATTATTTTTATACTTGTAAAACATGCACTTTTAACATAATAATTAACCTGAGTTTGATCGGATAACCGCAAGTTAGCGGATTTTAAAGGATGCCTAACCCCTTCCCTTTAGGATAATAAAGAACCCTTACCTAGAATCTCATTAGTTTCGTAGATCATAAAATTGGAGTTATTTTTACAGCTTTTAGTTAGTATTTAGGTGCCCTAATTCACCTTAGAATAATTAGGTGGCGACTCCTCAAAGCAAGCATTTTATCCAATCCAGAGGCGATCGATGCCATCGCGTCGCGAAGCCCGCAGGTCAAAATCGAGTGCTACAATAACCATATATTTGACATGGTTTATGCCTCATTTGAGACTCATCGATGTGGGTGGCTAAATTCTTTCTGTGATGATTTTGACCGCTATCGACTTCATATTTGCCTTCAAGCATATGGCGATTATCTGAATGTTGTATTGTCAAAGCCCATTCTAATGGTTGTGCCACCTGTACTCACAACAAATGATTAGTAGATACGTTGCCGCTTTGTTAGCGACCGTAGTCAAAATAATCTTAAGAAAAAAGCTTGTAGAAAGGTTAATGGCTTATGCAAAACCATCGAGCATCCTTTTATTATTGTAGAGGCAGGCCACGCTTTCCATGTTTTTGATGATCTTTGACCGCACTCTGTAGATCCTTGCTTTTGCTGGAGAGTTTGGTATTCCTCTTCAACAAATTACTCCAAGTTTTGGTCAAGGAAAGTCATTGATGACTCGATGTTGACTTTCTTCAAATATTTGAAGCAAATGGCGTTTATGTATTCAAAATGAATGACGAAGTATTTATTATAGAGAAGAAAATTCAAAGTGTAGCCATTCAGCTTAGACTTCATTTTGTATTTTTGATTGTTGTTGGAGACTTGATGTCCACTTTGTCTGGCTTGATAGTCTTGACGTGCAACTCGGCATGTCGAGTGTGTCTTCAATTTGATTGATAGGCACGATGCTTGACGGCATTACCTGCAAAATTCTTGTACAGAAGTTAGTAAGCATGATTGATAAATCGTATATGAAACTTCGATGTTGTGATATTCATCTTGATTGATGTCTTTGATAACGTTATGCTGATCTGGCATTATCATTTCGTAGCTCATTCGCTTTAAGGAAATGAGTTTGGCGTTGAAGGCTAAAATAGTTGATTTCGGGATGCGACATAAAGTGTGTCCCTACTTTGTTAGAGATCTCTGGTAGAGGGGAGATGTTGTTTGATAAAAGTGTTTTTTCGATATTGAGAGCTTTGATTGTGTATCAAGTTTCCCTAGTTTAAGTCATGTCGACCACCTCATGTGTCGAGTCTTGTGAAGGAATTTTTGAGTTTTTCTCAAAAATTCTACCCCAGTTGTGAGATTGCGTCGGCTGATCTTTGCACCCAATCGTGGTGAAGGAATTTTTGAGATTTTCTCAAAAATGCTGCCCCAGTTTCCACCTGGAAGATATTGGAGATATTTTTCTGGTAATGTGACCGAGTCCTATCTGGAATGTCTATGTATCCCACCTAGGGAAATCAGGTCATCGCATAGTTCATATAGCGAGGTCAAAAAATGAACCTGTTTTGCCCTAGTGTCGAATTATGTGTGAGATTGGGATGGCATTTGCGAATCAGAATGATTTTGGAAACCCATGAGTTGTGATGGGTTCGGGTGGACTTGAGTTGCCCATAGGTACACCCAAAGTCTTAAGCCGAGTATTTATAGACAAGTAATGTCCCTCATTCGAGCATAGGGAAAAGAGGCTTGCAACCTCTTAACTATAAATATGGCCGGAAACACATCCATAAGTAAGACTTTACATGGACATAGTTTCCACATTGCTTTGAGAACGTTATCATTTTAATCTCCAAAAAAAGGGTCTGAAATCGTCGTAATGTGGAGTTATATTTGCACTAAACATTTGTGTTCTTAAGAGGTGATTGGTAAAAGGACGATTTTGAAAAGTGAGCGCCCTACATGCCTTTTGGCACAGGTTTTGTCTTTCATTCGGTATTCATTTTTAGTGTACCACCTCAGTTTTATGACAAGTAAAAGTCGTTGAATACTTGACGTTGATTTATGTAAAATTAAGAATAAACCGTTACAATCGTCAAAGGCAATGACAAAGTAGTTATTAGCATTGAGAGTAAAGTTTAAAAATGTCGTCGTTCAACTTGTGCCATCGAATGGGCTATTGCTTGATATTTATGCTCATTGTTGAAGACTTAAATGTCTGCTCTGATCGCTTTGTGATGATCACGGTTGGCCAAGTGATGTCGTTGATCTTTTATACTTAGCCTTTATATGTTATTCTTTAGCTGGTTCAGCGGTACCTTGTTCGAGGTTGACGTGCAATTCCTGTGAGATTCAAATGTGATAGTAAAATCATAACGTTGTTATAATAAAAACAAAGGATAAGATAATGCAGGGGTTGGAGATAAAGCCTATTTGTCTTATGCGGATTAAGGTGTGGAAATCTAGTTGGTGCCTCGTAGTCTTGATTCCTGATCTCAACTTTACATAGTGTCGTCACCTGTAATAATTTAAAAACAAGTGTTAGTAGACATAATGAAGTGGAAGGAATATAATTGAGGAGGGCGTTAGAGGTAAAGCCATTTGGCTGATAAAACTGAGGTCGTGGATGGCCTAATAGGGCCTTTGGTCAAGATCGGTGGACTTGACATCGACTCGGGGCTCGTCCTTGTAGCTTTCTTGTCCTAGCGCTCACAGAAAAAATCGTTAGGATAAAAGTGATTGACTCGTGTTGATCCCACCGGATACGTCATGATTGACCAGGTAACGAAAATATGAACTCTGGGATTAGTGTTGAGGGCTAAAAGACGATTTAGGAACGTTACGTAAGGCACATTCCCATTTGTTTGATTCCCGTAAAAGGGAGGAGTTGTTGGTTTGATTAGGTAACTTTGGTGTTTGAACAAGGATAGCAAAGTTGTCGAACTTTTTTGAACAAGTTGCCCCAGTTTCCAGTCCTTAGGGTACTTAATTCAAAATTTTTACAAATGAAGATACACAATAAAAGAACGAGGTATACAAAATGGCAGTCCCGCGCATGAGTACAAATCCTAAACTACACCACCGTGGGAGGTCCGTTATCAACTCTAACACTTCCTAAGCACCTTTTGGATAAAAGTTTACAAAATGAAGAAAATAGTAAGAATCTCCCAACCCCAAGAGCAAGCGGTTCGTATAACTGGCATGTACATCCTTCAAATTTCACATATTTGGATGTGGTGTCTCTCGGGTCATAGACCATTTTGACAAATACGTATCAAATATTCAAGTCCGTCAAGGTAAGTATTCGCTAAACAGTCGGGATTTGGCTTCGCTTTATCCTAAGTTGATTAAGAGTAGGCTTTTCAAATAACTTAGGAACTTGAGTGGATTGACCGGGGTGAACCATTTTTTACTGTTGGACGACAATGAACCAACTACGTCTTCAACAAGTTCATAGAAAGTTTTTTGTTTTATACTAGAGGGCGATTGCGAAACCGCATAACTGTCTTTGTGCATTGATGCGAGTGTGTGTGTGATTTGCGATTTGACGGAAAATGATATGCATGAATGACAGATAATATTTACAATAAAGTAAACAATCAAGCAAATAAACAAAATAAATTTATTATTGGAACCCTTATGGTTAGAACCTATTTAAAATCTTCAGCATAGTCGCCATCTATTACGATTCACTTTACACGAGGCATAAAAGGTACTTCATAACCTGTAGACTCTTGAATTTTTATTATTTATTAGAGTCGCCATCTAATTTATAAGGGCATTTAGGAAAACCAAATAAAAAGGGTTTTTCAACTTTTAAAAGAAAAATCCTAAATAAGCAGAGTTCGAGGTAATGATTTAGGTAATTCTCCGGGGAAGGTGTTAGGCACCCCGGTATTAAGAATACGCAGAATGCGGTTGACCTTCGGGTTTTAAAATTATAAACTTGATTTTATTTGCTTAAAATGTTTATCATCAATTTCCTTTATCTCTTTATCTAAAGTAAAGGAAGGGCTCAGAAGAGCCAAGAATATCAAGAAAAATATAGAAGACCTTTTTTCTTTGTCTTGATTTTGATGTTTTATATATATTTGTTATTCAAAATTACTTTCCACCAAAATAAAGTTTTTCGCACACACATCTAAAGTAAGAAAAATATTTCGTTTGAAAATCTTTCTTTTGAAATATAATTCCTTTATTTCTTATCATAAGATATAGTAAAGCTAATGTAATCTTTTATAAAATATTTAGCACCTTATACAAAAAGAATAAATTTATGACTACGTGAAAATGAGTCTTATTTAAAAGAAGGTCAACCAACATTCTTTTCCCTCTTCTTCAAAACTTTAATTATAAGGATTTTGCCAAGTTATTTAAAGAAATAATTTAAACTTGTTCACAAAATTTGAAACATTTATTTAATAAAACATTTTCTTTCTCATCTTTTCCTTAAAACTAAAGTAATGTAAAACATCTTTTTTCTTTAAGAATGAAACCAATTTGTAATTTTTTTTTTATTTATTAAAATTGATTTAAGTAGAAAAAACAGTAACCAAATCATAAATTTCAAAACAATTTTATTTATTAATATGGGGTCCATAATTTATAAATGAGTAATCCTATTCGTTCTAGCGACGTAGGTATCGTGTCTAAAATCTATTTTAACTAGTTTTTAACCTAGGATTTCAATAATATTAAAATTATAAAAATACAATAAACATAAAAATACAATAATAAAATAAAAAGGGATTGAGTCAGGGAGGTGGGCATACCAGCCCACCAGTTAAAATGATATTTGTCATTTTTACCTATGACTGGGCTTCAGCTTGCTAATGTTGCTATGATTTGGGCCTCTTGCCCACCACCCTGGTTGCTGCTGCTGTTGGGCTGCTGGTTCACTGTCTTATACTTTGGGATTAAGGCCCAGTTCTTTGCTGCTCACAAGTCATGGTGAAATGGGGCTGACTCTAAGTATTATGTTGGGCCAAGGCGCAATATAAAATGTAGAGAATGAAGAGGAAATCCATGTTGGATGTCATAAATAGAAAAGAATATAATGATTAGTAACTTATTAACAACGAGACCTCGTGAACTAAAATGCACTACAATCGTGCACTCAACGGAGATAAGTTAGAAATGCTCTAATTTAAATGTAATAGTTGTTGCCTTAAGCTTGCAAGTCTATGTGGAGTTTGGATGGCGTTGAAACCAACAAGTTAGAAATGACCAAAGAACTATGTCGCCTAGCTAATTTAAATATGAGACTTTTGGATACAGATGATGGAGGAGTGGTGGTACAGAATACCACAAATTCATCCTTGATAGCAGAGGTTAAAGCATGATAGTTTGATGACCCTGAGTTGGTCCGAATGAAAGAAGGGATTACCTTGCAAAAGAAGTCGATGTTGGAACTTATAAGAGACAGAGTGTTACACCCTATAACTTTGCCTTTAATCACGTTGTTAATAAATACCGATGTCCCGAAAAGAGGTTGATCTTATGGAAAGGTAATAAAGGGTTACAACTTGTTTATGGAAGTTTCGAAGTATTTAAAAGTCAAACGGATTGAAGAAAATTTGTTTCAATGAAAATAAAAAAACTAGGCAGTTTGACAGCAGAGTTGATGGACCGTCGAGATTTTCTGATCTCTGGAGGCAGATTGATGGTCAAGATTGACGGACCGTCAAATTTTCCACCCTGAGCCGTCAATTTTCCCTGGCAATTTAACGGGAAGATTGACAGACCGTCAAAAGTTTGATGGTCCATCCAATTGCAGTTGTGGAGAATTTTTTCGGGTTTAAAAGTGGGTCAGGTCGATTTAATTCTCATTTCTCCTAAAACCAGACTGAGAACTCTCCAAAAAATCCTCTCTAAAATATTGCAACCTTCCAAGATTAAATCTAATCTGAATTACGTAAGATTAACGCTATTAATCCCGTGATTATCATAGATATCCTCCTCTCCGTAAGGAATAGATTTCGGAAATCCTTGGAGATGGAATAGCCCACTGTTTTAGGAGGAGTTTGAGGCGTAAAGGTAAAATTTAACCTCCTTTATCTATAGTTGTGATTAATCAATGATTCGGGGTAAATTATGAAAGGATTTTCGTAATTGAAACCCGCAACCCTATGAAATCATGATGATAGGATTTGTGGGTTGTTTTGCTTAAATTAGGAGTTGGTATTGATAAGTAATTTAATTATTGGTATTGTAAAGCTATGAAAAGATGTTTCGGAGGATCGTGGGATCAAAGTATCTAAGTACCATTTTGGTTAAAGAATCTAAGAACCCTTTGTGTTAAGATTATTTTAAAGATACCTAAATAAAGTTTCTTTATGTAATATGGATTCAGTGTTGATATCAACCCTTTGTTTGCTATAGATAACTACCATAAGGTGTACGTGGACTTGTAAAGCAATTGTTACTTCAAGAATAAGGTATGTAAGGAAAACCTTCTTTCTTGGCATGACTTGATACGTCATTTCCTCGAATAGAAATCTTTTGACAAAATGAAGTAACAAAAGGTTTTCTTTGATAAATCGATCATAGATCTTGAGTACTTTCTTGTCCGTATCATCTCTCAGCATGTGTAAGCCCCAAATATTCATATTTTCTTACCGGGCTGCTCTATAGTTGGCTAGGTACAGCACATAGATGTGCACCCAGCTGCAGTTCATTTGATATCAGACAATACCGAGTCCCATATTGGGCCAGGTACGACCGAATCCTCATCGATGCCAGTACGATATATATACAGTATGATATGATTTTCCCCCAGAGGCATAATTTTTAAAAAATACATACATATATTTCTGATTATGGCAGAGTAGGCCCCCAAAGGCTGTTATGAGTTTTATGTCGATTCTTATCTCCACATCTCTGATGTTATATCTCATGTTTACATATGTTACATGCCTTACATGTTCAATACATATTTCATATTGATGCCCTTCTCTAGGGCACTGTGTTCATGCCCGCAGGTACAGATAGACAGAGTCGGCGCTCCTCTTCAGTAGGTGATCTGCACAGTTGTGATTGTCGCACTCCTTTCTCTTGGAGTTGTATTTTACAATAGTCTTAGGTACTAATGCAAGTGCTACTTGTGTTTTGGGTATGGCGGAGCCCTATCCCAATTTGTTGTTGTGTATATGTCACTCTTAGAGGCTTGCAGACGTGCGTACAGTAAGTGTTGGTATGTTATGACCTTGTTGGTCCTCTTGTTAGTAGTATACTCATATTGTGTCCTTGTAAACCTTGGGTATCTATTCACACACACACACATATATATATATATATATATATATATATATATCCTATTGGGACTCTTCTGTGTGAAAGTATCTTTCGGTCTCATCATATATAGTTAGTTGGAGGCCTTGTTGGCCCAAGTTTCATGTTTTAGGGTTCGGATACTATAGTGATACACTCAGGCCATCGAAAACTAGGATTTAGCCACACCCCCTAAGCCTGGGTGTAACAAACTTGGTATCAGAGCATGTCTGTCATAGAGAGTTTGCAAGTCGTATCTAGTAGGAGTCTTTTTTATGGGTGTGTCTTTCACCATACTTATACGCAAGAGGCTACAAGATATTTAGGATGGTTACTTTCTTACTGATCTAGATCGTGCGCTAGTGCTAATTGATAAGTGTTCATTACTATTCTTCATCCTGTTTATATTCTCAGTTATGATTGCTAATACTAGATGATAGGAGGCTTTGCGGAGGTTGGACGAAGAGGCAGTAGAGGGTGATAGTCAAGCATAACCCGCTGATCCGGGAAGATAGGAGCACCAAGACGAGGCTATATCTCGGGCCTCCAGGACTCCACCCCCACCCTCATCTCTAGATGGAAAGGGGAGAGCTGATGTTCCTCCAGTTCCTCCTCCAGTCATCCCCGATCAATACATGGATATGCGGAGTGCGGTGCAACTGTTGACTCGACTTATGGCCTCTCAGGCCCAGCGTCGGAATCCCGGTGTCGCTAATAGAGCTATGAGTGCAAGAGTTTGGCACTTTGTTAACCTGGACCCTCTGGTATTTATGAGGACATGCCCTAATACAGACTTAGAGAATATTTTGGATTGAATGTAGCAGATCTTACGAGGTATGCACACAATAGATGCTGAGACAGTAGAGTTGGCTTCCTATAGATTGCGGGACATAGCCGCAACTTGATTTGAGACTTGGGAGCAGACTCGTGGATCCCAAGCCCCACATTTAGGATGGAGGGAATTCTGTGAGGCATTTTTACAGCAGTATTTACCGGTTGAACTTCGACGATCCAGGAGAGATAGGTTTTTACATCTAGAGCAGGTCAATATGAGTGTCAGAGAATATATCCTGCAGTTCAACTCCTTGGCCTAGTATGCTCCCACTATTGTTGCGGATATGAGCGATTGAGTACATCAGTTTGTTAATGATTTGGGGCCACATTTGGTGAATGAGTGCACGACATCTTCACTGAATCCAAATATGGACATCTCCCGCATCCAGTCCTATACACAGAATATAGAGGATCACAAGAGGCAACAACGGGCTGATCGAGAGTATGATAAGGGCCAGAACAAGAGGACTCGGTACGTAGGTAATGTAGGGGGGTTTCGAGGTAGATTTTCGCCTTCATTTCTTAGACGCCCATTATATCCGATGACCAGTGCACCATCGCAGTTTTAGGGCTAGTGTCAGGATCAGGCCCACAATACAGAAGGGAATTTTGTCAGATAAGGCCACCGCTATCCCATTGTGGTCGATGTGGTAGGGATCGTTTTGGGGAGTGTCGCCAGGGTTCAAATGTGTGTTATTCATGCAGATAGCTTGGCCATATTATGTAATATTTCCCGATAAGAGGTAGATGTCGTATGGTACAGCCGATTGGGTCTATGGTAGCTTGTTCTTTATCAGTACGCCTTTTGGGGCACGGTATACAGGCACCGGTTGGTAGGGGCAGAGGTAGAGGAGCATCATCTAGTACGAGCGGTTCCTAGAACCGCATCTATGATTTATCATGTCGATAGGACCTTGAGTCGTCCTCAGACATGGTTATAGGTATATTATCCATTTCCTCTTATGACATATATGATTTGATAGATATGGGTTCCACTTTGACTTATATTACCCCCTTTGTTGTAGGTAAGTATGGAATAGAGTCTGAATTATTACTTAAGTCATTTGAGGTATCTACGCCCATGGGTGAGCCTATAATTGTTAAGCGAGTATATAGGGGTTGTGATGTAAAGATACATGATCGCCATACATTATCCGACTTAAATGAACTAGATATGGTGGAATTTGATGTTATTATGGGCATGGATTGGCTATCTTCTTGCTATGCTAATGTTGATTGTTGGATGAAGATCATTCGTTTTAACTTTCCAATCGAGCCCATCCTTGAGTAGAAAGGTAATATTGCAAAGCCCAAGGGTAGGTTTATTTCCTACCTTAAGGCTCGGAAATTATCTTAAAAGGATACATTTATCACCTCGTGCGTGTTCAGGATGCGGAGGTAAAGCCTCCAACTCTCCAGTCAGTTCCTGTCATTAGTGAATTTCCTGATGAACTTCCTAGTATTCCTCCCAATAGGGAAATTGAATTTGTTATCGACGTACTCCTAGATACCCAGCCTATATCTATTCTTCCATATCGAATGGCTCCTGCAGATCTAAAGTAATTAAAAATTCCAGCTGAAGGATCTTCTCAAGAAAGGCTTTATTAGGCCCAGTACTTCCCCGTGAGGTGCTCCAGTGTTGTTTGTTCGTAAGAAAGATGGTTCATTAAGAATGTGTATTGATTACCGTCAGTTGAATAAAGTAACTATTAAGAACAAGCACCCTCTCCCCAGAATCAATGACTTGTTTGATCAGCTGCAAGGTGATAAGTATTTTTCAAAGATTAATCTCAGGTCTGTATACCATCAGTTTCGGGTTAAGGAGAAAGATATTCCAAAGACTACTTTCCGAACTAGATATGGCTATTATGAGTTCCTTATTATGACTTTCGATCTAACTAGTGCGCCGTCAGCCTTAATGGATCTGATGGACTGGGTATTTAAGTCGTTCTTGGATATCTTCGTAATAGTATTTATTGATGATATTCTGGTATATTCTCGATCAGAAGTTGAACATGCGGATCATTTGCGAGTAGTATTACATATGCTTCAAGACCGTGAGTTGTATGCCAAGTTTTCCAAATGTGAATTCTGGTTGAACTCCATTTCCTTTTCGGGCCATATAGGCTCATCCAAAGGTATTAAGGTGGATCATCAAAAGATTGAAGCCGTAAAGAATTGGCCGAGGCCCACGACTCCCACTGAAGTACGTAGCTTCTTGGGCTTAGCAAGATATTATCGGAGATTCGTGGTGGTTTTTCTTCTATTTCCGCACCTATGACCAAGCTCACTCACAAGATAACTAAGTTTCAGTGGACAGATGCGTGTGAGCACAGTTTTCAAGAGTTGAAAAATAGGTTAACATCCGCACGTTTGTTAGCTCTTTCTGAAGGTGCTGATGGGTATGTGGTTTACTGTGATGCTTCTAGAGTTGGCCTAGGATGTGTCTCGATTAAGCACAGAAAAGTCATAGCATACACTTCGAGGCAGTTAAAAACGCATGAGGTAAACTATCGACTCATGATCTCGAGTTGGCGACGGTAATCTTTTCCCTAAAGATGTGGCATCATTATTTATATAGACTCAATGTGGACATCATTAATTATATAGACTCAATGTGGACATATTCATAAATCATAAGATCCTACAGTACATACTTCACCAGAATGAGCTAAATAAGCCAAAGAATGTGGCTGGAACTATTAAAGGACTATGATGTCGATATTTTATATCACCTCGGTAAGGCAAATGTAGTAGCTGATGTCTTGAGTGGTAAATCTATGGGAAGTTTGGATGGCATTGAAGCTAGTAAGCTGGAAATGACCAAAGAACTATGTCGCCTAGCCAGTTTAAATGTGTGACTCTTGGATATGGATGACGGAGGAGCGGTAGTGCAGAATACCATAGAATCGTCCTTAATAGCTGAGGCGAAAGCAATGCAGTTTGATGACCCCGAGTTGGTCCAAATGAAAGAGGGGATTTCCCTGAAAAAGAAGCCGATACTGGAACTTACGAGAGACGAAGTTCTTAGATATCAAGGTCGGCTTTGTGTACCAAATATAGGAGGACTTTGAGAGTAAATTATGGCCAAAATTCACCAGTCCAGATATTCCATTCATCCTGGATTGACAAAGATGTATCATGACCTTTGATAGGTTTATTGATGGAATGAGATGAAGAATGATATCACAACATTTATAGCCTAATGCCCGAATTGTCAACAAGTTAAGATCAAGCATCAGAAGCCTGGAGGGCTACTACAGCATATAAAAATCCCTACTCGGAAGTGGGAGATGATCAATATGGATTTCATTATTGTATTACCCTGTTCCCATCGGAAGTTCGACTCTATTTGGGTTATCATTGACATGCAAATTAAATCGGCTTATTTATTACCTTTTCGCATGACCTTCTCAGCGAAAGATTATGATAAGCTGTATATTAAGGAAAAAGTCCGGCTACATGGTGTTCCGGTCTTTATCATATCATACAGAGGTGCTCAGTTTATGGCACATTTTTAAGGTCATTTCAGAAAGGTTTAGTGAACCTTAGTACAACCTTTCATCCACATACTAATGGTCAGGCCGAGCGCACAATCCATACACTTAAAGACATTCTACGAGCTTGTGGATTGGATTTCAAAGGTAGTTGGAATGATCATTTGCCCCTTATCGCATTCACTTATTATAACAGTTATGATTCTAGCATCCAGATGGCCCCATATGAAGCATTGTATGGACGAAAATGTAGATCCTCAATTGGCTAGTTTGAAGTGGGTAGATTCAGGTTACTAGGTCCCGATTTAGTCCAGCAAGTAGTAGAGAAGGTAAAGTTAATTCAAGAACGCTTATTTATGATCCAAATTTGGCAGAAATCATATTCAGATGTTCTATCACACCACAATCCAATGAGGCCTCTGACACATACTCAATTGAATAAATATATAGCCACCAACACTCATAAAAGACCCAAAACACACACACACACACACATGTGCGCGCGCACACACACACACACACATACACACACACACACACACATATATATATATATATATATATATATATATATATATATATAACAAGGTTGATAAGGCTTACATAAGTATAATAAATCTACTCGAGAGGTCGACAAGGCCACACACGATTATCACACATAACACATTGTCTACAAGCATTTACAGATTGAAAGGGTGGCATCTAGTTGGGATAGGGCCCCGCCATACCCAACTATAAACATATGCACATCTATCATACCTATCAGCTCACTACACAACTCTGGAAGAAAGGAGCATGACAACCTCCAGCTGAGTCGAGTCCTACTGTGAGGAAAGCATCTGCATCTCTATCTATACATGCGGACATGAACGTTGTGTCCCCGAAAAGGGACATCAGTACAAAAGATGTAGTGAATATATAAGGCTAAAACTATAAATAAGTACAATGTTGCAAATGAAACAAAAAAAAATTGTAACTGAATGAATAACTGTAAGGTAAAGCAGTGGAAATATAACATGTACTGTGAGTGCCTTTATGGGCCAGACTATGCATAATGAAGTATAATAGTGTATATAACGCTGTAGGCCTCTAGGGGAAATATTATCTATGTCATATATGTATGAGATGCATATATAACGCCATAGGACTCTATAGGCAATGTAATAAATTGCGTATATAACACCATAGGCCTTTGTAGGCAATATAATAAATATTTTATTTGTATAGCTACGTATATAACGTCATAGGCCTCTTTGGGCAATATAGTTATATAATGCATGCATATGATGACCTCTTAAGGATTACTGAATACTTTTTTAACTCGTCGGAGTGATGTAAGGTCGTTGCCATCTGATTAACAAAATGGAACTAACATCATCAACATAACTTACTTTGAAGGATCAACAAGACAGAAGATAAGATCACTATCATTATATGGAAGTCAATAACGTCAGCTTCTAACATATCTAAGAGCGGAGTCATTATGGATATTGTTTGTTACGTTCGTCTCATTCTGATCATGCCAAAAGAAAAAAGAGTAAGCCTTAACATACCTTGTCCTTGACGCAACAATTGTCCTACGAGTCTTCACACTTCATACGAGTGATTATCTATATCATATAAAAATCGATATCAATACTGAATCCAAATTCCATAGAAAGATTTATGTAAGTATATTATTGACAACTTCGAATACCTCGCATTCTTACATTCCTTTACAAAGAATTCTCATATCTCACAACTGCAATCCAAAAATGCAATTTTCATAAAAACTCAGTTAGGTGTTCTTCGATAATTTTAGCATATATAATTCCTTAAGCTTTTTTTATATGCAAAATCTTATTTGATTCGAATTCACAATCCTTCAAACCGAACATTCCTTAATCTATAACATACACAATTAATTCCATCACCTAATTGAACTCATACTTAGGGTAAAACAACCCAACAATTCATATTTGAAGATTTTCATAATTTTTGCGAAGTTTTGATCATGCTAATTTTTCATAACTTTCTCCAAATTAACTATTAATCACAACTATAAGTAAAGTTGGATGAAACACACCTTAATATATTATAATCTTCACTGAAATCATAGGTTATCTTGCTTCCAAGACTATTCCAAAATCAACTCTTCAAGGAGAAGACAAATCTTGCTATAATCACGGGTTTCTCATGCAATTCTTACGGAATTTATCTTTGATTTTGACTTGGGGTGTTGGGGTATGATAGAGAGGATTTAAAGAGAGTATTAGGGCTGGGGTTTTGGGGAAAATGAGTTAAGCATCGAAATTCCCCAATATAAACCCGTAAAAAATTTGCACCACAGTAATTCGACGGTACACTCGATGGACCATCAAACTTTTGACGGTTCATCAATATTCCCTGTTAAACTTCCTAGAAGATTTATGGCTCAGGCTGGGTATTTGACAATCCATCAAATAGTTTGACGGTCCGTCATCTGTCCCGTCAAGTTGCCTAATTTCTCATTTTCATCAAAACATACTTTCTTTGATCTGTTTAACTTCCAAATACTCCGGTACTTCCATAAACAAGCAGTAAATCTTCATTATCCTTTCATATGGTCCTACATCTTCCCGGAACTTCGGTATCCATTGACGGCACGGCAAAACGCAAAGCTATAGGGTGTAACATGTTCGACGCCGCGACTTAGAATTTGTAGTTGGCGATTAGGTAATCTTGAAGGTTTCTCCAATGGAAGAAGTTATGCGGTTTGGAAAGAAAGGGAAACTTACCCTAAGATACGTTGGACCATATAAGATCATCTGCAGAATAGGCCGAGTGGCTTATGAGTTGGAACTACCCTCAGAATTGGAAGTAGTTCACCTGGTGTTTCATGTATCAATGTTGCATAGGAGATCCCTCCTGTATTACCCATGTAAAGGATGTGCAAACCACTAAAAATTTAACCTATGAAGAAATCTTGGTAGCCATTTTAGATTGGCAAGTTCAAAAACTGAGAACTAAAGAAGTTACCTCCGTTAAGGTGCTATGTAGAAACAACAATATAGAGGAGATGACTTGGGAGGCCAAAGAAGATAAGCGATCTAGATATCCCTACTTGTTTTAGTCCTTAGGTTTATAACAACACTCGTGTGATACGATTCTCTTGTTTCTATCCTATTCAACAAATCCTAAATCCTATACCTTGTTTAGGTATTAATATTAAAGCAGATATGCCAGGTGTATCTCAGAGTACGACAGACAATTGAGGTGAATTATGGCTAACTTTCTTGATTTTGGTGTATATCGACGGTCGTGTGAGGCCTAGTTTTTTTTATTGTTATGTTGCCCTGTGTGGCATTGGACATATGTTTGGGTTGTTTAACAGGTTCGGGATAGTTGTGTTTACAAAGGAAACTCTGCCAAAATTTTTAGAATCCTCGAGAATTAAAGAATATCCTCAACATTCGCGGATGAATATTCTAAGGGGGGAAGGATGTTACACTCTGTAACTTCGCATTTCATCGCATCGTTAATAGATACTGATGGCCCAGAAAGAGGTACGACCTTATGAAAGGTTAATAAAGGGTTACAACTTATTTATAGTTGTTTCAGAGTATTTAGAAGTCAAATGAATCAAAGAAAGTATGTTTTGATGAAAATAAAAAAACTAGGCAGTTTGACGACAAAGTTGATGGACTGTCAAAGAATTTTATGGACCGTCAAAGTGCAAATCTAGACCGATAAAGTTCCTTGAGATTTTCTAATCTCTAGAGGCAAATTGACAAACCGTTGAATGGTTGACATACCGTCAAAATTCCCACCGTGAGCCATCAATTTTTCCTGGCAGTTTGACGGGAAGATTGATGGACCGTCAAAACGGTCCATCAAATAAACCATCAAATTACAGTGGGGGAGAATATTTCTGGGTTTAAAATCTAGTCAGGTCAATTTAATCCTCATTTCCCCCGAAACCAGAATGAAAACTATCCAAAAAAATCCTCTCTAAAATATCCCAAGCTTCCAATATCAAATCCAAGACGAATTACCTAAGATTAACGCTATTAATCCGATGATTATCATAGAAATCCTTTTCTCCATAAGGAATCGATTTTGAAAACCCTTGGAGAAGGAATATCCCACTGTTTTATGAGAATTTTGAGGCATAAAGGTTAGATTTAACCTCAGTTATCTATAATTGTGATTAATCGATGATTCAGGGTAAATTATGAAAGAATTTTCATAATTGAAACCCGTAACCTTATGAAATCATGATGATAGGATTTGTGGGATATTTTGCTTGAATTAGGAGTTGGTATTTATAAGTAATTTGATTGGATTGTAAAGCTATGAAAAGATGTTCCGGAGGATCGTGGGATCAAATTACCCAAGTACCTTTTTGGTTAAAGAATCTAAGAACCCTTTGTGTTAAGATTGTTGCTAAGATACCTAAATGAAGTTTCTTTATGGAATATGGATTCGTTGTTGATATCAACCCTTTGTTTTCTATAGATAACTATTGTAAGGTGTACGAGGACTTGTAAAGTGATTGTCACTTCAAGGATAAGATATATAAGGCAAACCTTCTTTCTTGGCATGACTTGATACGTCATTTCCTCGAATAGAAATCTTTTGGAAAAATGAAGTAACAAAAGGTTTTCTTTGACAAATCGATCATAAATCTTGAGTACTTTCTTGTTCATAGCATCTCTCCGGATGTGTAAGCCTTAAATGTTCATATCAATATTCTGGAACGTAGTGCCAATAACAATAGTTGGAGGATAGTGAAAATAGGTCACTCTGGCTCTGCTTGTGGTGTCTGATAGAGATTTTCTTGCATTACACTTATATATATATATTTAATTTCTTACCGAGTTGCGATATAGTCAGCCGGTTATGGCACGTAGATGTTCACCTAGCTGCAGTTGGTTTGATATCAGACATTACCGAGTCCCACATTTGGGTTGGCTACAACCGAGTCCTCATCAAGGCCGGGTATGATATATATACAATATGATATGATTTTCCCCACAAAGTGGCATGATTTTTATAGACATGCATACATATGTTTCTGATATATGACAGAGTAGGCCCCTAGAGGCTGTTATAGATTTCATGTTGATTCTTATCTCCACATCTCTCATGTTATATCTCATGTTATATATGTTACATGCCTTACATATTCAGTACATCTTTCATACTTATGCCCTTCTCTGGGGCACTATGTTCATGCCCGCAGGTATAGATAGACAGAGCGACACTCCTCCTTAGTAGGTGATCTGCTCAGCTATGATTGTCACACTCCTTTCTCTCGGAGTTGTATTTTGCAAAAGTCTTAGGTACTGATGCATGTGCTACTTGTGTTTTGGGTATGACAAGGCCCTTTCCCGACCTGTTGTTGTGTATATGTCACTCTTAGAGGTTTACATACCAGTGTATAGTAGGTGTTGGTATGTTGTGACCTTGTTAGTCCTTTTGTTAGTAGTATACTCATATTGTGGCCTTCTTGGCCTTGGATATCTATTCACATGTATATATCCTATTGGGACTCTTCTGTGTGTAGGTATCTTTTAGTCTCATCATATATGGTTAGTTGGAGGCCTTGCCGGCCTAGATTTTATATTTCAGAGTTCGGACACTATAGTGGTACGCTAAGGCCTTCTGGTACTGGGTGTCGGCCATACCCCCTAAGGTTGGGGTGTGACACAGATTTCTTAGATATCAAGGTCGACTATGTGTGCCATGCGTAGGAGGACTCCGAGAGAAAATTATGGCTGAGATCTACCAATCTAGGTATTCCATTCATCCTGGCTCTACAAAGATCTACCATAACCTTCGACAGGTTCACTGGTGGAATGATATAAAGAAATACATCACAACATTTGTAGCTCAATGCCCAAATTGTCAGCAAGTTAAGATAGAGCATTAGAAGCCTAGGGGTTTTCTCCAGCACATTGAAATTCCTACTTGGAAATGGGAAATGATTAATATGGATTTTATCATCAGTTTACCTCGTTCTCGTCGGAAGTTTGATTCCATTTGCGTTATCGTCGATAGACTTATGAAATCATCCTATTTTATACCTGTTCGTACTACCTTCTCAGCTAAGGATTATGCCAAGCTGTATATCAAAGAAATAATTCGATTGCATGGTGTTCCGATCTCCACCATATTTGACAGGGGTGCTCGGTTTATGGCTTACTTTTGGAAGTCATTTCAGAAAGGTTTAGGCACCCAAGTGAACCATAGCACAGTTTTCCATCCACAGATTGACGATCAAGCTGAACGTACAATCAAAATACTCAAAGACATGTTACGAGCTTGTGTATTAGATTTCAAAGGTAGCTAGGATGATCATTTGCCCCTTATTGAGTTCACCTACAATAACAGTTATTATTCCAATATTAAGATGGCCCCTTATGAGGTATTGTATGGATGAAAGTGTAGATCCCCAATTAGTTGGTTTGAAGTGGGTTAAACTGGGCTACTAGGTCCCAATTTGGTCGAGCAAGCAATGGAAAAGTTAAAGCTAATCTAAGAGCGCTTATTGATTGCCCTGAGTTGATAGAAATTTTATTCAAGTTTGACGCCGCGATTTGGAATTCACATTTGGAAATTGGGTAATCTTAAAGGTTTCTCCAATAAAATGGGTTATGAGGTTTGGCAAGAAAGGAAAAATTAGCCCCAGATACGTCGGGCCTTATAAAATCATTCATAGGATAGGATGAGTGGCTTATGAGCTTGAACTACCCTTAGAATTTGAAGCAGTTTACCTGGTATTCTATGTATCGATGTTGCGTAAGTGTATAGGAGATCCCTTCCGTATTACTCCCGTAGATGATGTGTAGATCACCAAGGATTTAACCTACGAAGAGATACCAGTAGCCATTTTAGATAGGCAAGTTCAGAAGCTGAGAACTAAGGAAGTTGTCTCCGTTAAGGTGCTGTGGAGAAATAACAACATAGAAGAGATGACTTGGGAGGCCGAAGAAGATATGCGATCTAGATACCCTTACTTATTTCAGTCTTCAGGTTTATATTGATACTCGTGCGATATGATTCTCTCATTTCTATTCTATTCGACAATCCTAAATATTATATCCTATATTGGTGTTAATACGGAGGCATGTGAAGCTCAGAGTATGGCAGAGGACGATTAAGGTGACTTATGGCTAATTTCTTTGATTTTGATATATACAGATAGTCGTGTGAAGCTTAGTTGATGTTATTTTGTATTGTGTTACCATGTGTGGTACTGGATATATATTTTGGGTTATTTAACAGGTTTTAGATAGTCCTGTTTACAAATAAAACTCTGTCAAAATTTTTAGAACCCTCGAGAGTTTTGAATATCCTCAACATTCGCGGATGAATATTTCTAAGGGAGGAATATCCTCAACATTGTGGTGTCGTTAGTTGATACCAATGTCCCAGGAAGAGGTAAGACCTTACAAAAGGGTAATGAAGGATTACAACTTGTGTATGGAAGTTCCGAAGTATTTGGAAGTTAAACGGATCCAATAAAATATGTTTCGACGAAAAATCATAAAACTGTCCATTTGACGGGAAGGTTGATGGACTGTCAAAAGTTTAACGGATCGTCAAAGTGCCCAATATGAACCGTCAAAATTCCTACAGATTTGAGATTTCAGAAGTCGGATTGACGGTCCAGATTGATGACCGTCAAAAGATTAACAGACAGTCAATCTGACCATACTTTTGCGGCGGTGGAAATTTTTTGTCAAGTTTATAATTGGGTTATGCGATTTTGAAGTCATTTCTCATCAAAACTAGACCTAGAATCCTCCCTAAATCCTCTCTAAGGTGTCCCAACATCCCAAGATCAAATCCAAGGTGAATCACGCAAGATTAACTCTGTAAATCCCGTGATTATCGTAGAAATAATCTTCTCTACATAAAGTCATTTTTGGAAAACCTTGAAGATGGAGTAAGATTGTTGTTTTAAGGCGGTTTTGATACATAAATATAAATATTGTCCTCCTCTAACTAGTTCTATGATTAATTAATGATTTGGAGTAAGTTTTGAAAGGATTTTCATAATCGAAACTCGTAAACCTATGAGATCATTGTGATATGACTTATGGACTATTTTATTTGAGATATGAGGTTGAATTTAGTACCAAATTGATTGTTTGTGTTGTGAAACTAAGAAATAATGTTTCAGAGAATTTTGGGATCGAATCTCCTAGTATCTCTTGTTAAGAGGTCTAAGAACCCTGTGTTTATGGTTGTAGATAAGATGCCTAAGTGAAGTTTCTCAATAGAGTATGGATTCGATATTAGTATCGACCCTTTGTTTTCTATAGATAATCATCCTTGAGAAGTGCAAGGTCTTAGATGATGAGTTCTAGCTTCGTGGATAAGGTATGTAAGGCTATCCCTTTCTTTCAAAGCATGAAATCCAAAGAGTTAGAAATTTCCAATGAAAGAAACATTGAAAGCTTCATTCTATTGTATATCGAAATCTTTTTTCAAGAATTGATCATTGTTATTCCTATCCTTATGATAATTGTTGTTTGGTTACTAGGTTACTTTATCATAAGCCTTTGGAAAGAAGTGTCTCAAAGAGTTAATCGTCAGAATTGACTAAGAGTCCTTCCATAAGTAAAGTAAAAAAAGTTCTGAGTTTCAAAGAGGTCTTAAGTGCTATTATTACTATATATATATGATTCACACCACCGTTTCAAATAGTTAATGGGCAGCTGTACATGTACATTGTACACCCCGTGCCTTAATATAGTTGGTCGAGTAGGCACTTATATGTCTTCCATACATATACCTCAGATTATACCTAAGGGTAGTGACATGTTATACACCTCGCATTATAAGTCGAGGGTAGTTTATACAGTAAGGCCTATTCAAATCGATTTCATTTTAGTTTCATAGTTTCATTACCCAATTTATTTACAACTTATCTCTTCATATTGCTCTTATGCCTTTCTTTATAGCTTACAGTTTCATATTGTTATTCATGCTTTACATACTCGGTACATTATTTCATACTGACATCCCTTTTTCTGGGGGCGTATGTGTTCATGCCGTAGGTTCTAATAGGAGCTATGTTAGGCCACCACAGTAGGAGCTGTCGAGTTCAGCCATCAGTAAGTAAGCTTCATCTTTCCCAGATCTTCCTAGTCAAGTGGTGAGTATGTTTTGCAGAGCTATGTACAATATAGGTAGGTCATGGCCCTGTCCCGGCCATATGATAGTACAGTTATCCGTAGAGGCTCATAGACTTGTCTAGTATGTATAATTGTTGGTGTATCGCCTTGTCGGCTAAGTTGTCTTTTGTTGAACCATGTTGTGACCTTGTCGATCTTGTGATGTATATTTGTTGGGCCAATCCATTTTGTTTAGTGTTGTTGTTGTATTATATCCCAGTACAACCTTGTCGGATAAAATTTCTACTTATACAGAAGTCTGGTCATCATAGTGGTATGCTTGGGCCAGCAGGGCACCGGATGCTGGCCATACCCCCTAGTTTGGGGTGTGACACGGCAGGAATGTGTGCTTTATCGAGCACTCTCATTAATTCCAAATGGTGTTATGGAGAACATAACAACAATAACAACACTGATATCTAAACCAGAGTCTTCTTCAACTTCTCGATGATGGAATATTATTTAGGTTGTATTCTACGCCTGAAATCTTTGGCTTCACCTTCTATAATTGGCCTCCTTTGATTTTTCTCTTTTCTGGTGCCCCCTGGGGTAACTCTTCAAGCATATAACATCGCCCTGATCTAGTCATGTTGTGTGCAATAGCAGCTTTGACAATCAATTATTTCCTAGGTGGCTTGATTACACACGGGGCTACTTGAGCAATAATCGACGCAGGAATCAGCACCTCAAACCTAGGTTGCTCATGTATGGTTAGCGATGCCATAGTCCACTCCAGAGCTTTCATGGGCGCTAAACTCAAATGCTTACAGACTGCCCAATCTTCATTTTCGATCATATGAATAGTGGCATTTCCATGCTTTGGCAGAGAATTGGTATTTACGTTAGGAGCGGCTATCTGTAATGTGATCTCCCTTTTTTCTATCAAATCCTAAATCTTATGTTTCAGGGTGATGCAATCTTCAGTGTTGTGCCCGGCTCCACCAGAATGATAAGCACACATCTGGTCAGGATAGTAGAAAGGGTTCCCAAAATCTACCTGCTTTGGTGGTACCGTTTGGATCATGCCGGTGGCAAGTAACTCTTTGAACAACCATGCACGTGTTTTCAATAACGACGTGAATGTTCATACCAGTTTCCTTTCAAACTTGGGGTGTGGCGCATTATAGTTTGCTAGGGGTGGTCAGTTTTGGTAGTTCTGGGAAGCTTGGTGATTCTGAGGGACTTGGTAATTTTGGGGAGTTCAGTAGTTTGGTAGAGATTGGTAATTTTGTGGAGCTTGGGGGGCTAACATCAGTGTTTGGAAGATCGGTGAAACCATTTATGAATTTGGGGGTAGGATTTGGTAGCTTAGGGAGGTTTGGTAGTCGGGTTGGGCATAATAAATGGGAATTAGGTTGTATAGAGGAGTCATATAACCACTTGGGGGTGGCGATTGACACACTTCCATGAGTGAACGGGGTTTATTTGTTTTGAGACTGGAGGATCGGGTCATATTGGCCACGTTCTCTATTTTCTTTTGCACGCCTCCTGAAGTACCTGACTGGGAGCTTCTACCTGTCGTGCTAGTAATCTTTCCAATTTTTAGACCATCTTCTATAACCTCACCCATATCAACCAACTCTGAAAATGGATGTCCGTTCATGGCAAATATAATGTTGTAACAATTCTTTGACAAAAGCCGCGACCAATTCTTTTTCTGTCATAAGAGGTTGTACGTGAGCGGTTTCTGTTCTCCATCTACTTGCGTACTCTTTATAGGTCTCTGTGGACTTCTGTCTGATCTTCTCCAAATAGTATCCATCTAGCACGGCTTCGATATTGAACTTTTATTATTCCATGAAAGACTCTGCCATGTCCTCTCAGGTGATCCATTGGCGCATGTTTTGTGCAGAAAACCATTTGGAGGTCTCTCTAGTGAAACTCTGACTGAATAGCCTCATGATTAAATAAGGTTTATTCCAAACTCCTACTAACTGATCATAGTATGACCGTAGATGGGGAATCGGGTTTCTCGACCCGTTAAACATTTCAAATTTGGCCATATTAAGCCCTCTGCTAGATCCAAATATGGGTGAATGCATAAGTCATCATAACTTAATCCGGGAGAATTCCGAGCAGCCCGAACAATCTCCTTCAATTTTTGCTCTATGACTCGGGCTAGCTTTTCCTCCATCTTTTTAGCTAACCTCTCATGTTCGGCCCTCTAGGCTAGGCTAGTTCATCACATTCTGGCGAAAAGTGGGTTTGGGTGACCAGGGTTTGGAAAGAGATGTTTGGGCGCATTAGGTTATTTCGGGAGATGTGAGTGGTATTTGGATGTATGGTTGTATTAGTGTCTAGGGGGACCTTAACAGAGTGGGTGGTCCCGGGTATTTGGGTTGATGAGTTTGGTATGAAGTACATATGTGTTGTGGGTCAGTTCTCGTGGGGTGATTCGGGAAATGCTCCTGGACCGGAGGAGATAGGGATGGGAAGGGCAGTAGAGGACTTCTTTCTTCCCTTTGCCTTTCTCAAGAAATTTGGGCCTTTTCCATCCGGGACATTTTCTCCTGGATGTCCTTTAGCATTTTGACCATATCCTCAGTATGAGTTATCTCCCGTTGTACAAGAGACCTAGAGTTCCCAACACTTCTCTCCTCGTCTAAATTACCAATCATTTCCTTTGGATTTTGTTCGAACAAGGATGTTGTTGTTGCTTTTGATCTGGTGTAATAAGCCAACGTCACGACACATACTAACCTCATATGTTAAGAGAAAAATCACACAAAGGCAGATGATGTAAGTATGTTAGCCGGATAAACTAAATGCAAGATAGACACATAGTTTGTAAGTAAACACATAAGTTCATGTATTCATATGCGAATATTCATTTGAATCTCCATTTCGAGTATTTTATGATTTTAAGGGTATTTTGGATAATTTTGGAGGTCGATTGACTTGCTTTATACAAAAGTGCCAAAAATTGGTCCGCCAGTTGGATCCACCTGCATTATAAAGAGGGGAAAGAGGAGGGGGAGCAAATATTTATTTATATTAAGGACCAAATCTTAAATAGACTACCTATGTATCCCGCCGGGGGAAGTCAAGCACGTTCGTAGTTCATTTCACATAAAATAAACCCTACCTACACCGATTTTTTGTACCCAAAATCCCAGGACCAGGCTCGATATGTGCTTTTTGCGTATCCAACCTAGGGAACATCAGGTCCGGCACAGTTACTTTTTGAAATAAAAGGGGAGGGATTACATTTGATTTGTTAAAGGGTGCCTAGATCTACCCAAAAATGGATTTTCTTTTGAAGCCATAGATGGTTGTCACCCTTACAATCGCACATTCAGCCCTTGGCCTACACTAGCCTGTGACGAGGAGAGAGAACTACCCAAATCTCGCCCTTACCTATAAGGTGCTCCAACTCAAATTTGAATGTGTTGCATTCCTTAATGGTGTGCCCCAAAGTGGTATCGACAACCTATTCATTTGCTAACTCAGGAAGAAAAGGGTTTCCATGAGGGTCTGATGGGGTTGATCTTTTCTGCGGCAGCCAGTTTCTTGAAGATCTCAGTGTAGGAGTCTTCCAAAATAGTGAAGTCATACCTCCACATATGTATTTCGGCATCAATGCATCCTATACCAGTTACTGGGTCATGCGACAACAAGGAGTAGAGCCCCCAGATGAGGTTGATGGTTCAACTGTCGATCAGTTGCATGATCTTTTTTTTAGGGGCACACATTCATTAGTGGTGTGTCCTGGTTGGTTTATCTGGTATGCACATCTTTTGTGCGCATATGCTGGAGAGCATGGTATCAGTCTCACATCATTGAGGTATGAAGTCCCTATTTCTCTCATGGTCTCATAGACCTCCGAACTTCGCACATGTACTGGTGTCACCCGATAAAGACAAGCATAAGCCTTAAGAGCAATGGCCCACCGGGTAGATATCTCGTCCACTGATAGTAGATGCGGCAGTGGTGTCTTCCCTGTGTGGTTGACTCTCAGTTTTATCCTTCATTATTCTAGATGGCCCCGGACATCCTAACAGGGGCACGTAGTTTTCCAAAATTTCTCTCAATTACTTGGAGAGGTTCAGCAAATGGTCAACTTCCCTTAGCTTTGCCTTGACCAAAGCAATCCTTTCATAGATCTCAGCCATCTTTCTTCTAAGTGAAGCTTTGCTCTCTTCTTCATTTTACACACTCATAGAAGGCACATCAACACTCAAACTTTTTCGGGAGTCCATCTCGGCAAATCAATCTTTCAGGGAGATGTAAGCGGTTTCAGGTAAGTAGGTTTCATTTTGGAGAAGTGGAGTTTTCGGCAGTTTTAAGGCATGTTCTTGTGTTTTTCTTTTTGGGGTGATACCCAGAACATTGAATCAATCATATTCAATATAAGTGCAAGAAAGAGCACATAAGCAGATATTTGCACATAAAGTACATAATTGCAATATATTAAACGTGCTCCTAGGCCTCATGAACCGAGACTATTTATAGCATTTGAACATGAATTATGCTAATTTGTAAATCAAATCATTTCCCTCATAATCATTTTCATTAATAATAATAATATCTCTGAAGGGTTACATCATAAATAAAGCATAACGAAAAAAATCATAAATGCTATCCTTCAATGGGTGATGATGACTCTTCGTCTGTCCGGGCCTTCTTGGCCTGTCGTAATGTTTTCTGGATCCTAAGATGTGTATGTATCAGCAAAGCATCCGTTATGTACCCTTTTCCTGAAATGTCATATGTGCATTATCCCCCAGAACATTTTTGCCCACTCATTAAGATCTTCTAGGCACATGTGTGTGATATCCAATTCTACCTCTAGACTCGTTATGGTTTGTCTATCAGCTTCCATCTTCTCCCGATATCTTGCATTTCTGTCATCGGCTTGCCTCTTAATCCATCTGACCCTGATCTCGACTTTGGAATCTCTATCACCGACATGCTCATACTGGTTTATCCCTGACACAACAACCCTTAGCGAATCCGCTCTAAACCAATCATCGTCACAATCCTTAGAGATTTCCCCTACCTGGTATATGAGACAATTGTTCCACTCTCGGATGTATTCTCCAGCATTTTGGATTTTATCCTCCTCGTAATCAATCACATAGTCTCCCATACCCCCAACCTGAGGTACATCTTGTTTTCTCCTGAACTATCTCAGAACCCAGGTCGGTGCATAAGGGCGGACCCCTCAAATACCCATAAGTGGTAAGAATGGACATTTTCTACCCTGCACTACAACCCATGTTGCAGTGAAGTCGACGAAACTCCACTATTTATCCTTCTCACTCAGACCCACAAAAAAGAGGGACCACTATTTTTTGGTTCGGTTGCGGAAATCTAGTATATGGTTTTTCATGTCAATCTTTAGGGCTATTAATGGGCAAGACTGGGGGACCTACCATTTTCGGGAGGTGTTTGAGAATCCAACATTGTATCAATAGGTTTCACCCCTGAAAGTACCTAAACTGGTTTCTGCATCTACCCAGGGCTCAGTATATATCAACGAGGATGACTGAGACTATGTCGAAGTATTTGGTTCCCCTAGCGTTGGCTACACCGTAGAAGATGGCATGGGCGACTGAGATGGCTCGGGTATTTATAGCGAGGTAGGGATTTTGAGGGAATACCATGATACCTAGCTAACAAATAGCAAAGGCTTAGAGTCGGGTAACATCCCAATCTCTGAAAGTGTGGAACTCTATAGAATGGTTTACAAACCCCTTTTACTCCCGAAACGTTTGTACAAATACCTGAAGGCTATCATTTCCCCAGAAACACAGGAGGCTTGGTCTAAGGATAACATTTTCATAATTTCGGCTAGAGTGGGCTTGTTTGGAGCTAGGAGGTTATGATCGGGTTTCTTTCTCTTTCTTAGACAAGTTTCATTACTGTTTATGGCTTCCCGTATTTTTTCCAAGGTCAGGGTCATCTCTATGAGCCCGAACCTAAACACCATCCTATCATTATCCTAGTATTCGGTTAGAACCTCGATAAACTCTTTACAAGCAGTCATAGTCATGAGGGAGGGTAAGTATCCTAGACAACATGGGATCTATCTATGGTGCTTGTCGTCTAAATCGAACCACTATATTGTCAGCAATTCTGGCTCTCCCCGAACCATATCAAAATGGAGGTTGGTAGACATTTACACAGACAACACACAATTAGGCCCCGCCTCCTCGGACATTGGTTTAACCCATATGGCACAAGTCATATTCACACATAGCACATTATTGGATGAATGTATCCTTGGGTCAAATACCGTGTGGATATGCAAGGTGGTCTTCCTAATATGTCCAGGTATGTCTGAGATACCCGAACCTATCTAGGTCAGCATGTGCTAGTTCAGTAGAGATTTGGCTTAGTTCTATCCTAGTTGTATTAGAGTGGGCTTAATTAGATGACTTAGGTACCCAGGAGACTGCCCGAGGTGAACCGTTGTTGACGGCTGGACGACAATGAACCAACTAATCTTCAACAGGTTCCAAAGAATCTAATTTGGTTTTTTTACTGAAGGACGATTGTGAATCCGCATAATCGTCTTTATGCGCTGATGCAAGTGAGTGTATGATTTGCCATTTGGTGGAAGATGAATGCATGAGTGACGGTTTATATTGCAATAAAGTAAACACTTAAGCAATTTAAAAAGAAATTTTATATTATTGAAACCCTTATGGTTAGACATAATTAATTCACAACAGAGTCGCCATCTGTTAAGGTTCACTTATATGTGGAGACATAAAAGATACTGAATAACTCGTGGACTCTTGGATTTTTTTTATTTTAAAGTCGTCACCTACTTTATAAGGAAAAATAGAAAAATCATATTATTTTAAGATTTTTCAAAACAAAAGAAAAATCATAAATCAACCAGTGTTCAAGTAATGGTTCAAATGATCCCCGAGGAAGGTGTTAGGTGCCCTGGTATTAAGGATCCATAAAAATAATGTTGACCTCGGGTCTTATATAATAAAAATTGCTTTAAAATTTCTTAAGTATTTAAATATTACAAAATAATTGTCACTTAAATCATTTTCCGCCAAAGTAAAGCTTTTCACCCACTTGAAGAATTGAGCACAAAAATCTTCTTTGCAATATTCCTTTCTTTTTTTTTTTGGAAAATATTTCCCTTTGTTTCTTTAGATAATAAACACTTGTTTTCTTTAAAAATAACTTAGCAAAATAAGATCTTTATTTTAAATAAAAAGTGGTCAACCAAAGAGGGGTTTGTTCCCTTAACCCGAAATTATAGTCTATAAAGGAGTTTCTAACTTTATTGAAAACAATTAAAAGCCTAATTTTAAGAGCAAATTAACTCAAGGCTTGATTTAAACTTAAAACAATTTGAGAAAAAAGTCTTTTACAAGTCTAAACCAACTTATTCCAAATCAACCTTAAGTTAGTCTTTTTTGAAAATTTATTTAAAACATGTAACATAGGGGAAATGACCGGAAATAATTAAACATGTTTTTACTATCTAAAGAAAATTGTTTCCTTTATTTAAAGTGGATGAAAAATAGCAACTCCTATATATAGGTTCTAATTTAGAGTTCCAATAATATTACTGTTTTACACATAAGCAAATACAAAATAAATAAAATAAAGAGAATGGGTTGGCGGGTATACCGACCCACCAAACACCATTTAAAAAATGCAAAAAAAAAACTCTATTGTATAGATCATTTTTATCCATGGTTGGGCCTTCTACCATTTTTATCCTTGGCTGGGCCTTCATGTCAACCGGACTCAATGAAGAATGATGTTGGGCTCGTAGGCCCAACGGCTCAATCAGATCGGCAGATGCAAACGACATGGCCCCGTGGACCTCAGATCATGCAAAGAGAAGGGGAAAACCAATATCACAGTTAGAACGCACCCGAAATTATTCAAACCAAATTTGAGCAAATACAGGAAATACTACTAGTTGTTAACTGGATAAACATTCATGAGCAAAGGAAGAAAACACAGACTATACAACTATGATATTAAATCGAAATGAACAGAAGGGGTGGGCATTGTCTAGATGAAATAGTAATGGCTTTTTGGTAATCAACAAGAGTGGGCTTGGCCCAATTGAATATATTGCAGTCATGAAAAAGCCAGCGAACAGATGGATGGGCCAAGCCCAGAACATGTATACAGAGGTTAAAAGGAAAACAAGCTTGGTCATTTCAGGCCCAATCCAGCATACAGATCAATTCATATATCAAGGAGGCTCGGTACAAATATATTCACACACAGAATGAGACATACTAGATCTATAGCATATTCGCAGATATTGTTGGAAATTTGCCTTTGGCGGGAGTTGCGTCCAACCAACTTTAACGGCTTAAACACTAGTGTTCCGCATGTTGGAGAATCCAGTTCTTCACACGTGCATAATCTACTAAGTAAGTAGATGGCCGTAGGGCCAAGGATCGTCAAATTTCGTTGAGAAATGAAAGAGATATTGGTCCACGAAGTGAGGTGTTTGAAGCATGAAAAGTGTGGTATTTAGACCAATCTTCCCTCATCGGTGGGGGGAAAAATTGGTTTAGTTATTAAGTCTCAAAGTTGGCTTGGGGTTTGGGACCCCAAGGGTATCCCATGTGTTTAAAGGAAGGAGGACCTAGATGTGCTTCGGTTCGAGGATAAGCCCACATTTGCGCCGCCGCCGGCCGTCCGGTCCGGTCTCGGGTCATGGGTCGTGGGCTGTGGGCTGTTCTGATATTATCTTTTTGGACCCAGAATTGTTTCAGATTTACAGTTTGGTCCCTGAAGTTTCAAGTAAGTCAAAATTGGGCAGAGAACTTTCTGTTGGTTATTGGAACGTCAACCAGCCTTAATTTGCATTCAATTCAACCATTTATTTTGGCTGAATTACTCTCCCTAAAGGCCAATCCGTTGCACATCAATTCACCATTTATTTTGGTGAATTACTACCTCCATAATTGTCATTACTTGGCCAGTAACATCAATTTTGTGGGCAGTTGGTAAGCCTCTCCTTCAACTATATAAAGGAGCCTTTGCACAATTGTTGAAACACACAAAAATTGAAACGAATTAGATTCTTCCTACAAACTTTCTAGCATTATTTCATTACTCAAAATTCTTCAAGGTAGCACTTGAGTTTCCTTTGCTCAATTGTTCATTTGCTATTTTATCTTGGGAGACAATTGTTCAGGACGTAGAAATGATACATAGGGGAAATCTTGTCTTAAAGACAGAGTGCAATCACTCGACTCAGCATACCAAAACTGTTCCAGTTTTTTGTTCAACTTTATTGTAATTTCTGTTTGTTGTAATACTTAGCAGTTACTTATTTCCATTTTCTGCACCATTGTTTCCAAGAGATATACATTGATGTACTTCTTTAATATACACTTAGTGTATACTTTGATGGCTACACCTTGCATACCCAAGATGTACCACAACATTGTTCAATCGAAACAGGTGGGGGAGTAGGTAGAATTGCAGGTCAATGGAAGAAGAGTTCATGCTTTCAGATAATGAGGAATGTCCTATATAATTCAAGGCAGGCTGACAGGCTATACCATGAGCAAACTCAATCTAAGCAAAGAGAAATATTTAGACACATTTTAAGGCATAGGACAATTGTTGAACCAGGCAAGATAAAGAAAAGACACTCAAATACAAATAAATAAGCAAACCCATGCTCATATAAATAGATCCCCAAACTTACAAGAAAACAAACACACAATTCCATAATAAGTAGCCTAAACCTATATGCACAGTATAACAGATGAATAAATGCACCCTTTTGATCCTGAATGAGGCCTTCTTAGAGTACTCACTAAGATCTCCCATTCATACTTAAACAATATTCAGCATCAAACTGCTTCCTATACATATTCTACTACATGGACATGGTTATAAGTTAGGCATAAAATGTAACAGGGACTACACTTACCACGGCATGGGTCACTTCAATAAATACTCAATCACCAATGCAAATACCATTTAAAAACTTAATAGATAGGGCATGTATAAGATAACTCAAGAGATGTCACAAACTAACATGAAGGCATTTTCCATATCAACATACAAGCCAAATGTACAAGCAGTCCTATAGATATAAAGAAATGGACAGATGATCATTTATTAAGGACATCATCTAAAAGGGGCACAAAACCATCTGGTTTGGGTTAAACACACAAAATCCTACCCATGCTATATGCTTGACACAATGACATATAGACACATTAGGCATGAAGGCCTCAGATAACATGTAAAAAAAACTGACAGGTAGGGAGGACATAACATGGTGTATAAGTAAAGGAGGGTGGCCTGGAACTGATATTTTAGGTGTTTTCCAAATCAGTAATGTCAAAACAGATATGCACAAACATGATTCAAGCCTTACTAATCCTCTGGAAGGGGTATGGCAGAACTAGCAAGCATCAAATTAGTCATGCACAATACTACTCATACTGTATTAATCAGGGTGACACTTTGAATTAAGCAAGATATGGCCATTTATGGTCTGGACAACCTACAGAATCAGAGTCATGCTATTCTTTTAATCTAATACTATTTCAAATAGGGACATAACAGGGTTAAGAGTCATAGACTAGGTTGCAAGTCAATCAACAAGCAGGTCACAAAAGAAGTTCAACAAAACAGACAAGTCTCAGCATTGGTGGAGTCTAAACATGGTCATATCAAGGTCCAGAAACTATATCTATACATACATCACCACTATTCCCATTTGTCATAATCCTAAAAAAAACCATAACACGGATTTCACAGTCATACTGGACTAATTATCCTCAAACAAACATGTACATCATATAAACCTATGTTAGTCATGGTGACATCTTCTACATGAATATAGTAAGGTAAAAAATGAATATCATACACATCTCAAGGTAGATAACACCATATTGTGTCTAGTAAACACTCATTACTTAATGAACTGGTTGTATATGCTAACAAAACAAACATACTTCATTGTTATTATATCCAGCATGATCACAAAGAATCCAGAACCTAACACACACATTCAAAGTCTCTATTACACTATACTTTCTTACATTTATGCATACAGATTTATAAAGACTATCAGAGGTTCACCCTTTTAGATCTTTTATTAGCTTTTAAGGTCATACAAATCACAAGCTTAGGTTATTAAAGCGGACTAAATTCAACATTACATCTAAGAATTAACAAACATAGTAATATAAATAAATCTAACTAATACATAATTAACCAATGGAAAACACATAGAAATCACATAGAATACAGAAATAAATTAAATCGAGAGGAAATTGAGTTTACCTATTCGATGAGCAGCCGTGAATGAGATCTGGAGTGGGAAGCACACCTCCATATTCTCAATACTCAGACTACACAAAGAAAAATAAGGAAAATTTAGACTGAAAAACTTTAGAATATATCAAGGGTTTTCGATTTGCTCAAATAGAGACTTTTCCAGAACTACTAATTAGAGTACAAGTCGGAAACTTAAATACATCGTACTGTTTGGAAATATTAGACAGAAAACTAAATGACAAGATAAAGGAGTTCTAGTACTGGGAAAGTGTCTGCAGCTCACCCCGGACTCCTGAGATAGTCATCCAACCTATCGTGTCTATGCTTCACTCGTATCTGGATCAGTACCTGCACACAAAGGTGCAGCAAGTGTAGAGTGAGTACGGGAAGCACGTGTACCCAGCATCATCATCAACCAACCTTAATTATAGAGGTGGCGAGGGTTGGTACTTTCCGATACTTCTCTACTAGTTAGTTAACTATGATATAATCAAGTCAATTAACCAATTCTATAAGTAAAGCCTTAAAGCTCGAGTAAGGTAAAACCAATTTACTACTATCAGATCCAGCCTAAACCTCATTCTGGGCGTCTAATCCCACAAAGTCTCATCTTTCAATCTTACGTCAAGAATAAGTTGTAAAGATTCATTGTTCCTTCCATTAAGTGCAAAATGATCATAAAGTCAACGTCTTTACATCAATGAGCACGCATGGAATAATTTACACATCAATAGTATGAATGAGACGCAATGCAAATTTACACACGCTCCTGCAGTAGGTATCACGTGACCCATGGGGACTCATGAGGTCCATATACCCATCCAAGATTTCCATCGGATTCCAGCTCTGTGGTTCTAATATTATCATCAATCATCACTCTTACTATGTACTATATCTAATAACCTGGCTTTCAAGCCCCTTTTCAGTATCTCACAAGTCAGTGCCAATAATAGTATGAATGAATGAGAATGTATATGTGTACACCATGCAAAAGCATAAATCAATTCAATTAACCATATGAGTTCCTTTCCAAGATTTTGACGATATGTGGAGTGATGAATACATGATAAGTCATAATCACAGAATCTACCAATATCGCTCTCATTGTTGAATTAAACAACAAACATACCAACCTAAGCAGATTTATGCACCACGCTCACGGCCCGAAGGCTAAACACATAATATTTGTCATGTACAACATACTTTACCATTTAATTACCCTTAAAGTACACCGGTACCCGAACAAGTGCTCATCACCTCACGAGTACGGGACCCCCAAATCCCATTATACCCCTTAATTAGTTAAACTACCAACACATAATAAAATTTTAGGGTCTAGTAAGTCTCAACTTGCCTGAATCCGAAGTGGAAGAGTCACTCGAGTGCCTTCCCTTTCCTTCAAGCCTCCGAACGTGCCTAATCTGTTCAAATACGATATCTAAATGAGATTACGAGTCTAATGATACTAACATTGCTATATTAAAGTATTTGAAGATGGAGTAAGATTGTTGTTTTAAGGCGGTTTTGATACATAAATATAAATATTGTCCTCCTCTAACTAGTTCTATGATTAATTAATGATTTGGAGTAAGTTTTGAAAGGATTTTCATAATCGAAACTCGTAAACCTATGAGATCATCGTGATATGACTTATGGACTGTTTTATTTGAGATATGAGGTTGAATTTAGTACCAAATTGATTGTTTGTGTTGTGAAACTAAGAAATAATGTTTCAGAGAATTTTGGGATCAAATCTCCTAGTATCTCTTGTTAAGAGGTCTAAGAACCCTGTGTTTATGGTTGTAGATAAGATGCCTAAGTGAAGTTTCTCAATAGAGTATGGATTCGATATTAGTATCGACCTTTTGTTTTCTATAGATAATCATCCTTGAGAAGTACAAGGTCTTAGATGATGAGTTCTAGCTTCGTGGATAAGGTATGTAAGGCTATCCCTTTCTTTCAGAGCATGAAATCCAAAGAGTTAGAAATTTCCAATGAAAGAAACATTGAAAGCTCCATTCTATTGTGTATCGAAATATTTTTTCAAGAATTGATCATTGTTATTCCTATCCTTATGATAATTGTTGTTTGGTTACTAGGTTACTTTATCATAAGCCTTTGGAAAGAAGTGTCTCAAAGAGTTAATCGTCAGAATTGACAAAGAGTCCTTCCACAAGTAAAGTAAAAAAAGTTCTGAGTTTCAAAGAGGTCTTAAGTGCTATTATTACTATATATATATGATTCACACCACCGTTTCAAATAGTTAATGGGCAGCTGTACATGTACATTGTACACCCCGTGCCTTAATATAGTTGGTCGAGTAGGCACTTATATGTCTTCCATACATATACCTCAGATTATACCTAAGGGTAGTGACATGTTATACACCTCGCATTATAAGTCGAGGGTAGTTTATACAGTAAGGCCTATTCAAATCGATTTCATTTTAGTTTCATAGTTTCATTACCCAATTTATTTACAACTTATCTCTTCATATTGCTCTTATGCCTTTCTTTATAGCTTACAGGTTTCATATTGTTATTCATGCTTTACATACTCGGTACATTATTTCATACCGACATCCCTTTTTCTGGGCGCGTATGTGGTCATGCCGTAGGGTCTAATAGGAGCTATGTTAGGCCACCACAAGAGGAGCCGCCGAGTTCACCATCGATAAGTAAGCTTCATCTTTCCTGCATCTTCCTAGTCAAGTGGTGAGTATGTTTTGCAGAGCTATGTACAATATAGGTAGGTCATGGCCCTGTCCCGGCCATATGATAGTACAGTTATCCGTAGAGGCTCATAGACTTGTCTAGTATGTATAATTGTTGGTGTATCGCCTTGTCGGCTAAGTTGTCTTTTGTTGAACCATGTTGTGACCTTGTCGATCTTGTGATGTATATTTGTTGGGCCAATCCATTTTGTTTAGTGTTGTTGTTGTATTATATCCCAGTACAACCTTGTCGGATAAAATTTCTACTTATACAGAAGTCTGGTCATCATAGTGGTATGCTTGGGCCAGAGGCACCGGGATCTCGCCATACCCCTAGTTTGGGGGTGTGACACGGCAGAATGTGTGCTTTATCGAGCACTCTCATTAATTCCAAATGGTGTTATGGAGAACATAACAACAATAACAACACTGATATCTAAACCAGAGTCTTCTTCAACTTCTCGATGATGGAATATTATTTAGGTTGTATTCTACGCCTGAAATCTTTGGCTTGACCTTCTATAATTGGCCTCCTTTGATTTTTCTCTTTTCTGGTGCCCCCTGGGGTAACTCTTCAAGCATATAACATCGCCCTGATCTAGTCATGCTGTGTGTAATAGCAGCTTTGACAATCAATTATTTCCTAGGTGGCTTGATTACACACGGGGCTACTTGAGCAATAATCGACGCAGGAATCAGCACCTCAAACCTAGGTTGCTCATGTATGGTTAGCGACGCCATAGTCCACTCCAGAGCTTTCATGGGTGCTAAACTCAAATGCTTACAGACTGCCCAATCTTCCTCTTCGATCATATGAATAGTGACATTTCCATGCTTTGGCAGAGAATTGGTATTTACGTTAGGAGCGGCTATCTGTAATGTGATCTCCCTTTTTTCTATCAAATCCTAAATCTTATGTTTCAGGGTGATGCAATCTTCAGGTGTCTTGCCCACCGTAATGATAAGCACACATCCGGTCGTCGATAGTAGAAAGGGTTCCCAAAATCTACCTGCTTTGGTGGTACCATTTGGATCATGCCGGTGGCAAGTAACTCTTTGAACAACCATGCACGTGTTTTCAATAACGGCGTGAATGTTCATACCAGTTTCCTTTCAAACTTGGGGTGTGGCGCATTATAGTTTGCTAGGGGTGGTCAGTTTTGGTAGTTCTGGGAAGCTTGGTGATTCTGAGGGACTTGGTAATTTTGGGGAGTTCAGTAGTTTGGTAGAGATTGGTAATTTTGTGGAGCTTGGGGGGCTAACATCAGTGTTTGAAAGATCGGTGAAACCATTTATGAATTTGGGGGTAGGATTTGGTAGCTTAGGGAGGTTTGGTAGTCGGGTTGGGCATAATAAATGGGAATTAGGTTGTATAGAGGAGTCATATAACCACTTGGGGGTGGCGATTGATACACTTCCATGGGTGAACGGGGTTTATTTGTTTTGAGACTGGAGGATCGGGTCATATTGGCCACGTTCTCTATTTTCTTTTGCACTCCTCCTGAAGTACCTGACTGGGAGCTTCTACCTGTCATGCTAGTAATCTTTCCAATTTTTAGACCATCTGAAAATGGATGTTCGTTCATGGCAAATATAATGTTGTAAGAATTCTTTGACAAAAGCCGCGACCAATTCTTTTTCTGTTGTAAGAGGTTGTACGTGAGCGGTTTCTGTTCTCCATCTACTTGCGTACTCTTTATAGGTCTCTGTGGACTTCTGTCTGATCTTCTCCAAATAGTACCCATCTAGCATGGCTTCGATATTGAGCTTTTATTATTCCATGAAAGACTCTTCCATGTCCTCTCAGGTGATCCATTGGCGCATGTTTTGTGCAGAAAACCGTTCGGAGGTCTCTCTAGTGAAACTCTGACTGAATAGCCTCATGATTAAATAAGGTTTATTCCAAACTCCTACTAACTGATCACAGTATGACCGTAGATGGGGAATCGGGTTTCTCGACCCGTTAAACATTTCAAATTTGGCCACATTAAGCCCTCTGCTAGATCCAAATATGGGTGAATGCATAAATCATCATAACTTAATCCGGGAGAATTCCGAGCAGCCCGAACAATCTCCTTCAATTTTTGCTCTATGACTCGGGCTAGCTTTTCCTCCATCTTTTTAGCTAACCTCTCATGTTCGGCCCTCTAGGCTAGGCTAGTTCATCACATTCTGGCGAAAAGTGGGTTTGGGTGACCAGGGTTTGGAAAGAGATGTTTGGGCGCATTAGGTTATTTCGGGAGATGTGAGTGGTATTTGGATGTATGGTGGTATTAGTTTCTAGGGGGACCTTAACAGAGTGGGTGGTCCCGGGTATTTGGGTTGATGAGTTTGGTATGAAGTACATATGTGTTGTGGGTCAGTTCTCGTGGGGTGATTCGGGAAATGCTCCTGGACCGGAGGAGATAGGGATGGGAAGGGCAGTAGAGGACTTCTTTCTTCCCTTTGCCTTTCTCAAGAAATTTGGGCCTTTTCCATCCGGGACATTTTCTCCTGGATGTCCTTTAGCATTTTGACCATATCCTCAGTATGAGTTATCTCCCGTTGTACAAGAGACCTAGAGTTCCCAACACTTCTCTCCTCGTCTAAATTACCAATCATTTCCTTTGGATTTTGTTCGAACAAGGATGTTGTTGTTGCTTTTGATCTGGTGTAATAAGCCAACGTCACGACACATACTAACCTCATATGTTAAGAGAAAAATCACACAAAGGCAGATGATGTAAGTATGTTAGCCGGATAAACTAAATTCAAGATAGATACATAGTTTGTAAGTAAACACATAAGTTCATGTATTCATATGCGAATATTCATTTGAATCTCCATTTCGAGTATTTTATGATTTTTAAGGGTATTTTGGATAATTTTGGAGGTCGATTGACTTGCTTTATACAAAAGTGCCAAAAATTGGTCCGCCAGTTGGATCCACATGCATTATAAAGAGGGGAAAGAGGAGGGGGAGCAAATATTTATTTATATTAAGGACCAAGTCTTAAATAGACTGCCTACGTATCCCGCCGGGGGAAGTCAAGCACGTTCGTAGTTCATTTTACATAAAATAAACCCTACCTCCACCGATTTTTTGTACCCAAAATCCCAGGACCAGGCTCGATATGTGCGTTTTGCGTATCCAACCTAAGGAACATCAGGTCCGGCACAGTTACTTTTTGAAATAAAAGGGGAGGGATTACATTTGATTTGTTAAAGGGTGCCTAGATCTACCCAAAAATGGATTTTCTTTTGAAGCCATAGACGGTTGTCACCCTTACAATCGCACATTCAGCCCTTGTCCTACACTAGCCTGTGACGAGGAGAGAGAACTACCCAATTCTCGCCCTTACCTATAAGGTGCTCCAACTCAAATTTGAATGTGTTGCATTCCTTAATGGTGTGCCCCAAAGTGGTATCGACAACCTATTCATTTGCTAACTCAGGAAGAAAAGGGTTTCCATGAGGGTCTGATGGGGTTGATCTTTTCTGCGTGGCAGTTTCTTGAAGATCTCGGTGTAGAGTCTTCCAAAATAGTGAAGTCATACCTCCACATATGTATTTCGGCATCAATGCATCCTATACCGCCATCGGGTCATGCGACAACAAGGAGTAGAGCCCAGACGAGGTTGATGGTTCAACCGCCGATCAACAGATGATCTTTTTTTAGGGGCACACATTCATTAGTGGTGTGTCCTGGTTGGTTTATCTGGTATGCACATCTTTTGTGCGCATATGCTGGAGAGCATGGTATCAGTCTCACATCATTGAGGTATGAAGTCCCTATTTCTCTCATGGTCTCATAGACCTCCGAACTTCGCACATGTACTGGTGTCACCCGATAAAGACAAGCATAAGCCTTAAGAGCAATGGCCCACCGGGTAGATATCTCGTCCACTGATAGTAGATGCGGCAGTGGTGTCTTCCCTGTGTGGTTGACTCTCAGTTTTATCCTTCATTATTCTAGATGGCCCCGGACATCCTAACAGGGGCACGTAGTTTTCCAAAATTTCTCTCAATTACTTGGAGAGGTTCAGCAAATGGTCAACTTCCCTTAGCTTTGCCTTGACCAAAGCAATCCTTTCATAGATCTCAGCCATCTTTCTTCTAAGTGAAGCTTTGCTCTCTTCTTCATTTTACACACTCATAGAAGGCACATCAACACTCAAACTTTGTCGGGAGTCCATCTCGGCAAATCAATCTTTCAGGGAGATGTAAGCGGTTTCAGGTAAGTAGGTTTCATTTTGGAGAAGTGGAGTTTTCGACAGTTTTAAGGCATGTTCTTGTGTTTTTCTTTTTGGGGTGATACCCGGAACATTGAATCAATCATATTCAATATAAGTGCAAGAAAGAGCACATAAGCAGATATTTGCACATAAAGTACATAATTGCAATATATTAAACATGCTCCTAGGCCTCGTGAACCGAGACTATTTCTAGCATTTGAACATGAATTATGCTAATTTGTAAATCAAATCATTTCCCTCATAATCATTTTCATTAATAATAATAATATCTCTGAAGGGTTACATCATAAATAAAGCATAACGAAAAAAATCATAAATGCTATCCTTCAACGGGTGATGATGACTCTCCGTCTGTCCGGGCCTTCTTGACCTGTCGTAATGTTTTTTGGATCCTAAGATGTGTATGTATCAGCAAAGCATCCGTTATGTACCCTTTTCCTGAAATGTCATATGTGCATTATCCCCCAAAACATTTTTGCCGAATTTCCATCTTCTCCCGATATCTTGCATTTCTGTTATCGGCTTGCCTCTTAATCCATCTGACCCTGATCTCGACTTTGGAATCTCTATCACCGACGTGCTCATACTGGTTTATCCCTTGCACAACAACCCTTAGCGAATCCGCTCTCAACCAATCCTCGTCACAATCCTTAGAGATTTCCCCTACCTGGTATATGAGACAATTGTTCCACTCTCAGATGTATTCTCCAGCATTTTGGATTTTATCCTCCTCGTAGTCAATCACATAGTCTCCCATACCCCCAACCTGAGGTACATCTTGTTTTCTCCTGAACTGTCTCAGAACCCAGGTCGGTGCATAAGGGAGGACCCCTCAAATACCCATAAGTGGTAAGAATGGACATTTTCTACCCTGCACTACAACCCATGTTGCAGTGAAGTCGACGAAACTCCACTATTTATCCTTCTCACTGCACTCCACAAAAAAGAGGGACCACTATTTTTTGGTTCTGTTGGGGAAATCTAGTATATGGTTTTTCATGTCAATCTTTAGGGCTATTAATGGGCAAGACTGGGGGACCTACCATTTTCGGGAGGTGTTTGAGAATCCACCATTGTATCAATAGGTTGCACCCCTGAAAGTACCGAAACTGGTTTCTGCATCTACCCAGGGCTCAGTATATATCAACGAGGATGACTGAGACTATGTCGAAGTATTTGGTTCCCCTAGTGTTGGCTACACCGTAGAAGATTGCATGGGCGACTGAGATGACTCGGGTATTTATAGCGAGGTGGGGATTTTGAGGGAATACCATGATACCTAGCTAACAAATAGTAAAGGCTTAGAGTCGGGTAACATCCCAATCTCTGAAAGTGTGGAACTCTATAGAATGGTTTACAAACCCCTTTTACTCCCGAAACGTTTGTACAAATACCTGAAGGCTAACATTTCCCCAGAAACACAGGAGGCTTGGTCTAAGGATAACATTTTCATAATTTCGGCTGGAGTGGGCTTGTTTGGAGCTAGGAGGTTATGATCGGGTTTCTTTCTCTTTCCTAGACAAGTTGCATTACTGTTTATGGCTTCCCGTATTTTTTCCAAGGTCGGGGTCATCTCTATGAGCCCGAACCTAAACACCATCCTATCATTATCCTAGTATTCAGTTAGAACCTCGATAAGCTCTTTACAAGCAGTCATAGTCATAAGGGAGGGTAAGTATCCTTGACAACATGGGATCTCTCTACGGTGATTGTCGTCTAAATCGAACCACTATATTGTCAGAAATTCTGGCTCTCCCCGAACCATATCAAAATGGAGGTTGGTAGACATTTACACAGACAACACACAATTAGGCCCCGCCTCCTCGGACATTGGTTTAACCCATATGGCACAAGTCATATTCACACATAGCACATTATTGGATGAATGTATCCTTGGGTCAAATACCGTGTGGATATGCAAGGTGGTCTTCCTAATATGTCCAGGTATGTCTGAGATACCCGAACCTATCTAGGTCAGCATGTGCTAGTTCAGTAGAGATTTGGCTTAGTTCTATCCTAGTTGTATTAGAGTGGGCTTAATTAGATGACTTAGGTACCCAGGAGACTGCCCGAGGTGAACCGTTGTTGACGGCTGGACGACAATGAACCAACTAATCTTCAACAGGTTCCAAAGAATCTAATTTGGTTTTTTTACTGAAGGACGATTGTGAATCCGCATAATCGTCTTTATGCGCTGATGCAAGTGAGTGTATGATTTGCCATTTGGTGGAAGATGAATGCATGAGTGACGGTTTATATTGCAATAAAGTAAACACTTAAGCAATTTAAAAAGAAATTTTATATTATTGAAACCCTTATGGTTAGACATAATTAATTCACAACAGAGTCGCCATCTGTTAAGGTTCACTTATATGTGGAGACATAAAAGATACTGAATAACTCGTGGACTCTTGGATTTTTTTTATTTTAAAGTCGTCACCTACTTTATAAGGAAAAATAGAAAAATCATATTATTTTAAGATTTTTCAAAACAAAAGAAAAATCATAAATCAACCAGTGTTCAAGTAATGGTTCAAATGATCCCCGAGGAAGGTGTTAGGTGCCCTGGTATTAAGGATCCATAAAAATAATGTTGACCTCGGGTCTTATATAATAAAAATTGCTTTAAAATTTCTTAAGTATTTAAATATTACAAAATAATTGTCACTTAAATCATTTTCCGCCAAAGTAAAGCTTTTCACCCACTTGAAGAATTGAGCACAAAAATCTTCTTTGCAATATTCCTTTCTTTTTTTTTTTGGAAAATATTTCCCTTTGTTTCTTTAGATAATAAACACTTGTTTTCTTTAAAAATAACTTAGCAAAATAAGATCTTTATTTTAAATAAAAAGTGGTCAACCAAAGAGGGGTTTGTTCCCTTAACCCGAAACTATAGTCTATAAAGGAGTTTCTAACTTTATTGAAAACAATTAAAAGCCTAATTTTAAGAGCAAATTAACTCAAGGCTTGATTTAAACTTAAAACAATTTGAGAAAAAAGTCTTTTACAAGTCTAAACCAACTTATTCCAAATCAACCTTAAGTTAGTCTTTTTTGAAAATTTATTTAAAACATGTAACATAGGGGAAATGACCGGAAATAATTAAACATGTTTTTACTATCTAAAGAAAATTGTTTCCTTTATTTAAAGTGGATGAAAAATAGCAACTCCTATATATAGGTTCTAATTTAGAGTTCCAATAATATTACTGTTTTACACATAAGCAAATACAAAATAAATAAAATAAAGAGAATGGGTTGGCGGGTATACCGACCCACCAAACACCATTTAAAAAATGCAAAAAAAAAACTCTATTGTATAGATCATTTTTATCCATGGTTGGGCCTTCTACCATTTTTATCCTTGGCTGGGCCTTCATGTCAACCGGACTCAATGAAGAATGATGTTGGGCTCGTAGGCCCAACGGCTCAATCAGATCGGCAGATGCAAACGACATGGCCCCGTGGACCTCAGATCATGCAAAGAGAAGGGGAAAACCAATATCACAGTTAGAACGCACCCGAAATTATTCAAACCAAATTTGAGCAAATACAGGAAATACTACTAGTTGTTAACTGGATAAACATTCATGAGCAAAGGAAGAAAACACAGACTATACAACTATGATATTAAATCGAAATGAACAGAAGGGGTGGGCATTGTCTAGATGAAATAGTAATGGCTTTTTGGTAATCAACAAGAGTGGGCTTGGCCCAATTGAATATATTGCAGTCATGAAAAAGCCAGCGAACAGATGGATGGGCCAAGCCCAGAACATGTATACAGAGGTTAAAAGGAAAACAAGCTTGGTCATTTCAGGCCCAATCCAGCATACAGATCAATTCATATATCAAGGAGGCTCGGTACAAATATATTCACACACAGAATGAGACATACTAGATCTATAGCATATTCGCAGATATTGTTGGAAATTTGCCTTTGGCGGGAGTTGCGTCCAACCAACTTTAACGGCTTAAACACTAGTGTTCCGCATGTTGGAGAATCCAGTTCTTCACACGTGCATAATCTACTAAGTAAGTAGATGGCCGTAGGGCCAAGGATCGTCAAATTTCGTTGAGAAATGAAAGAGATATTGGTCCACGAAGTGAGGTGTTTGAAGCATGAAAAGTGTGGTATTTAGACCAATCTTCCCTCATCGGTGGGGGGAAAAATTGGTTTAGTTATTAAGTCTCAAAGTTGGCTTGGGGTTTGGGACCCCAAGGGTATCCCATGTGTTTAAAGGAGGGAGGACCTAGATGTGCTTTGCCGAGGATAAGCCCACATTTGCGCCGCCACGGCCGTCCGTCCGGTCTCGGGTCATGGGTCGTGGGTCAGGGGCTGTTCTGATATTATCTTTTGGACCTGTAATTGTTTCAGATTTACAGTTTGGTCCCTGAAGTTTCAAGTAAGTCAAAATTGGGCAGAGAACTTTCTGTTGGTTATTGGAACGTCAACCAGCCTTAATTTGCATTCAATTCAACCATTTATTTTGGCTGAATTACTCTCCCTAAAGGCCAATCCGTTGCACATCAATTCACCATTTATTTTGGTGAATTGCTACCTCCATAATTGCCATTACTTGGCCAGTAACATCAATTATGTGGACAGTTGGTAAGCCTCTCCTTCAACTAAATAAAGGAGCCTTTGCACAATTGTTGAGACACACAAAAATTGAAACGAATTAGACTCTTCCTACAAACTTTCTAGCATTATTTCATTACTCAAAATTCTTCAAGGTAGCACTTGAGTTTCCTTTGCTCAATTGTTCATTTGCTATTTTATCTTGGGAGACAATTGTCCAGGACGTAGAAATGATACATACGGGGAAATCTTGTCTTAAAGACATAGTGAAATCACTCGACTCAGCATACCAAAACTGTTCCAGTTTTTTGTTCAACTTTATTGTAATTTCTGTTTGTTGTAATACTTAGCAGTTACTTATTTCCATTTTCTGCACCATTGTTTCCAAGAGATATACATTGATGTACTTCTTTAATATACACTTAGTGTATACTTTGATGGCTACACCTTGCATACCCAAGATGTACCACAACATTGTTCAATCGAAACAGGTGGGGGAGTAGGTAGAATTGCAGGTCAATGGAAGAAGAGTTCATGCTTTCAGATAATGAGGAATGTCCTATATAATTCAAGGCAGGCTGACAGGCTATACCATGAGCAAACTCAATCTAAGCAAAGAGAAATATTTAGACACATTTTAAGGCATAGGACAATTGTTGAACCAGGCAAGATAAAGAAAAGACACTCAAATACAAATAAATAAGCAAACCCATGCTCATATAAATAGATCCCCAAACTTACAAGAAAACAAACACACAATTCCATAATAAGTAGCCTAAACCTATATGCACAGTATAACAGATGAATAAATGCACCCTTTTGATCCTGAATGAGGCCTTCTTAGAGTACTCACTAAGATCTCCCATTCATACTTAAACAATATTCAGCATCAAACTGCTTCCTATACATATTCTACTACATGGACATGGTTATAAGTTAGGCATAAAATGTAACAGGGACTACACTTACCACGGCATGGGTCACTTCAATAAATACTCAATCACCAATGCAAATACCATTTAAAAACTTAATAGATAGGGCATGTATAAGATAACTCAAGAGATGTCACAAACTAACATGAAGGCATTTTCCATATCAACATACAAGCCAAATGTACAAGCAGTCCTATAGATATAAAGAAATGGACAGATGATCATTTATTAAGGACATCATCTAAAAGGGGCACAAAACCATCTGGTTTGGGTTAAACACACAAAATCCTACCCATGCTATATGCTTGACACAATGACATATAGACACATTAGGCATGAAGGCCTCAGATAACATGTAAAAAAAACTGACAGGTAGGGAGGACATAACATGGTGTATAAGTAAAGGAGGGTGGCCTGGAACTGATATTTTAGGTGTTTTCCAAATCAGTAATGTCAAAACAGATATGCACAAACATGATTCAAGCCTATATAGACATACTAATCCTCTGGAAGGGGTATGGCAGAACTAGCAAGCATCAAATTAGTCATGCACAATACTACTCATACTGTATTAATCAGGGTGACACTTTGAATTAAGCAAGATATGGCCATTTATGGTCTGGACAACCTACAGAATCAGAGTCATGCTATTCTTTTAATCTAATACTATCTCAAATAGGGACATAACAGGGTTAAGAGTCATAGACTAGGTTGCAAGTCAATCAACAAGCAGGTCACAAAAGAAGTTCAACAAAACAGACAAGTCTCAGCATTGGTGGAGTCTAAACATGGTCATATCAAGGTCCAGAAACTATATCTATACATACATCACCACTATTCCCATTTGTCATAATCCTAAAAAAAACCATAACACGGATTTCACAGTCATACTGGACTAATTATCCTCAAACAAACATGTACATCATATAAACCTATGTTAGTCATGGTGACATCTTCTACATGAATATAGTAAGGTCAAAAATGAATATCATACACATCTCAAGGTAGATAACACCATATTGTGTCTAGTAAACACTCATTACTTAATGAACTGGTTGTATATGCTAACAAAACAAACATACTTCATTGTTATTATATCCAGCATGATCACAAAGAATCCAGAACCTAACACACACATTCAAAGTCTCTATTACACTATACTTTCTTACATTTATGCATACAGATTTATAAAGACTATCAGAGGTTCACCCTTTTAGATCTTTTATTAGCTTTTAAGGTCATACAAATCACGAGCTTAGGTTATTAAAGCAGACTAAATTCAACATTACATCTAAGCATTAACAAACATAGTAATATAAATAAATCTAACTAATACATAATTAACCAATGGAAAACACATAGAAATCACATAGAATACAGAAATAAATTAAATCGAGAGGAAATTGAGTTTACCTATTCGATGAGCAGCCGTGAATGAGATCTGGAGTGGGAAGCACACCTCCATATTCTCAATACTCAGACTACACAAAGAAAAATAAGGAAAATTTAGACTGAAAACTTTAGAATATATCAAGGGTTTTCGATTTGCTCAAATAGAGACTTTTCCAGAACTACTAATTAGAGTACAAGTCGGAAACTTAAATACATCGTATTGTTTGGAAATATTAGACAGAAAACTAAATGACAAGATAAAGGAGTTCTAGTACTGGGAAAGTGTCTGCAGCTCACCCCGGACTCCTGAGATAGTCATCCAACCTATCGTGTCTATGCTTCACTCAGATCCGATCAAGCACTGCACACAAAGGTGCAGCAAGTGTAGAGTGAGTACGGAAGCACGTGTACCCAAAGATCATCATCAACCAACCTTAATTATAGAGGTGGCGAGGGTTGGTACTTTCCGATACTTCTCTACTAGTTAGTTAACTATGATATAATCAAGTCAATTAACCAATTCTATAAGTAAAGCCTTAAAGCTCGAGTAAGGTAAAACCAATTTACTACTATCAGATCCAAATTTAAACCTCATTCCAGGGCGCCTAATCCCACAAAGTCTCATCTTTCAGTCTTACGTCAAGAATAAGTTGTAAAGATTCATTGTTCCTTCCATTAAGTGCAAAATGATCATAAAGTCAACGTCTTTACATCAATGAGCACGCATGGAATAATTTACACATCAATAGTATGAATGAGACGCAATGCAAATTTACACACGCCCTCGCAAGAGGTATCACGTGACCCATGGGGACTCATGAGGTCCATATACCCATCCAAAATTTCCATCGGATTCCAGCTCTGTGGTTCTAATATTATCATCAATCATCACTCTTACTATGTACTATATCTAATAACCTGGCTTTCAAGCCCCTTTTCAGTATCTCACAAGTCAGTGCCAATAATAGTAAGAATGAATGAGAATGTATATGTGTACACCATGCAAAAGCATAAATCAATTCAATTAACCATATGAGTTCCTTTCCAAGATTTTGACGATATGTGGAGTGATGAATACATGATAAGTCATAATCACAGAATCTACCAATATCGCTCTCATTGTTGAATTAAACAACAAACATACCAACCTAAGCAGATTTATGCACCACGCTCATGGCCCGATGGCTAAACACATAATCTTTGTCATGTACAACATACTTTACCATTTAATTACCCTTAAAGTACACTGGTACCCGAACAAGTGCTCATCACCTCACGAGTACGGGACTCCCAAATCCCATTATCCCCCTTAATTAGTTAAACTACCAACACATAATAAAATTTTAGGGTCTAGTAAGTCTCAACTTGCCTGAATCCGAAGTGGAAGAGTCACTCGAGTGCCTTCCCTTTCCTTTAAGCCTCCGAACGTGCCTAATCTATTCAAATACGATATCTAAATGAGATTACGAGTCTAATGATACTAACATTGCTATATTAAAGTATTTGCGTCTAAAAAGATCAATCCAAACCCCATCCCCAAATCCCGAGGATCAAAATGGTAACTTATCACGAATACAAGTTCAACAAGGTCAAAACAACACTCTATACGGTCATACGAATCCAACAACACCCATATTGATATACTAATTTAGAATCCCCAAGCTAAACTAAAAAAGGAACCCAGGGCCAACAAGGGCAAAATGGGAAATTGAAAGTAAAATCATATTACCCATAGTCCATAAAGTCCATATCCTAAAAATCATAAAGTTCTAACCCCAACTGGTCTTTCAAGTTCATAAAACAATCAAACCCTAGTTCTAAGGGAAAACCTCAAATTTCTCATTCAAGAATCATGGATTAAAGCCTAAAATAATGGAATAAATTAATGGGAAAGACTAAGATTAAAGTTTAGAGATAACCCCAATGAAGAACCTTGAATTTTGCACTTTGAATCTCCTAAAACCGAGGTCTATAGCTCTTAAAATTGATAAATGAAGAATGACGTTCGAAGTGGGTTTTAAATCTACCTAGACCTAATTTACGCTATGCGAACGCGAGGCAAGGTTCACGAATGCGGTCCGCCCCGACCCAAACCACCGAGAATGCGACGTGGGACATCGCAAATGCGATGTGAGCCATCATGAATGCGATGGGTTAGCTGCCCTAGCCCAGCTCTCACTTACCCTTCGCAAACACAAGCCCCGCCATGCAAACGCGACCCCACTGGTCCTTACTCTTCGCGAATGCGGCCCTTCTTCACAAACGTGAAGAAGGAAACTAGTAGCAGCGAAACTAGATTTTTCTAGTTTTTGCCAACTCTCGAAACGACACTCGGAAATTATCTTAAACCCTATGGACACAAACCAAACATGCATTTCTATCATAAAACACATTCTGAACCTGCTTGCATTCTCGGAATTCTCAAAAAAGGTCCCCATGACTCGGGTTTGACCAAAGTCAACCCTTACGTTCTAGTTTCATTAATTCTCAACCAACCACATGAAACGCACCCGATGGCCTTGGGAACTAAACCGAAAGATCGATTAAGTCATAATTGTCATTCTGGACCTAATGGAATAGACGAAACCTCGAAAAAGATGCATTTACCCAAAAGTCAACTATGATTAAAACCTTTCTATTCTCTTAACTTGAGGATTTCTAAACTTATCAAAATGAATCTGAACCTGCCCGATTATCTCGAGAACCATGACACTCATCCCCGCAAGTCACCAACACGCAAGTAAATGCTCAAGAAGGGTAATTTAGGGGCTTCTAAGTAAAATAGAATAACAACTTTACAAGTTGGTACATCATATACCGCTTAAAAAAACGTTCGTCCTCGAACGGTAAAGAAAAGGAAATACATGGGCTCTCAAAAAGCTAAGGGTACCTAACCCGCATATCAGACTCAGTCTCCCAAGTAGCTTCCTCTACAGGGCGATTCCTCCATTGCGCTTTCACAGAAGCTGTCTCCTTGGACTTCAGCATTCGAACATGTCTATCCAAAATAGCTATAGGCTCCTCCTCATATACTAAGTTCTGATCAAGCATCACCAAATCCCATCGAATCACATGAGAACTATGGTAAAAATGAAGTCACTCAGAAATCGTGCCACTCATCCTCAAAAGTCACCAACATGCAAGTAAAGGCTTGGAAAGAGTAAACGATAGAAATAAACACTAGAATAAACGAACAAGATGATATGATATACGATCTAAAAGCAGATATAAGAATGGAGATAGAACACTATGGATGGACAAAGAATAATGGAACGTCAGAATAAATTGGAAGAACTCAGAATAGTAGCAGAAAAAACTCTTAGATATACTAGAGATATAAACCAACACATAATAAGTTGCAGAATAAGTATGGATCTAATAGAAGAAAGAGATCAAGGCCTACAAGAAAATTCTGATCAGATATATAATCAGAAAGAGATTATTAAAGAATTACGTAATAGGATAGCATTAGAAGAAGAACAGTTAAGACAAAAAGAAGAAGAAAATATGAAACTACTGGAAGATAAATTAAGAGAAATAATTAGAAAAGATAATGAATTAAAAGATTTAAATGATATAATAGAAGAACAGTATAAGTACATAAACTTACTAAAATATGGATAAAGGAAAAGAAATAATAGAAGATTCTAAAGATTCATATTATCAAATGAATACGTATGAAGGAGGATCAACCTAAACACTAAGCTTTAAACCGGAAATTTATCAGAAAATACAAGATGAAAGAGAAGAATTATCAATAAAGAAAATATTTAAAACAAAATGGTTTGAAAGAAACAAAGAAATAAGATATATATCACACAAACATGAAAACATAATAGATACAACAAGTGTTAATGGAAGAACCAAGATTAACCTAATAACAGATGAGGTAATAAAGAGAGAATTAACAAAACTATCTACTAGAGAAGCCAGCAAATATAGAAACATATACTTCGGAGGAGTAGAATTTACTATAAAGGCATACTTCCAGAAAAACATAGATACACCAATACAGATATACATATTAGATGATAGAATATTAGGAAACTTGCAAGATGCTTTAATATCAGTAGTAAAAGGAAATTTAATATATCAAAAACTAAAATTTATTGTACAACCAGACTTTAGTATATCATTAAAAGACGAGCATAAAGACTTAGCATTAACACTATATTAAAAATTAGATGGAATAACCATGCCACCAGGAAGCAAAGTAATAAGCATTGAAACAAAAATGATATATGCCTTAACAGGTAATCACCATGTAAAAAGACAACATGAAATGAACATTGTAGTACCAAGGATGTACCAAGAAATATTAGAACCAATAGAACATAAGGAAAACTCCAAAATAACTATACCAGAGGAAATATATATGGACTTTAATACTAGGACCATTACACCATCGAAAAGATTAATACCAAGATTAGAAGGATCCAGATTAAGTATTACCAGAGATTAAGTCACAACAGCCTAGAATACTAGATTTAATAAATATAAACACAAGTATATTAAAAGTTAAAGTAATAATATTCAAAGGAATAATAACAACAGATTGTGTAGCAGAGATAAACACTAGAGCTATTAAAAGCTTTATACATATAAGCAAAATAAATGAAAATGATTGTGAACTAATAGACCCACAAACATATAATTATCCTGAAAATAATAGAGAAATAATAATTACCAAAAGTATTAATTTAAGATTCAAAATCCAAGATCTAGAATATAAAATAAACATAGGAGTAATAGAATATGACAGCTTTAACGAATTACTATTAGGGAGTGATTTTTTAACAATGATAAACTATAAAATAAACAATAACGGAATAGAAATAAATGATCAAGGAAAAACGCGATTCATAAATAAAGTATGAGTATACAAGAGAAGATAATTGAGAAAAAGCTAAAACTAAAGGAAATAAGGACAATCTTATCAGGAGAAATATTTCCCAACTGAAATACTTAAGGTACAAAGCAAAAGAAACTAAACTAGAAAATAAAATAGAAAGATTAGAACAAAAATGTGATAAGTTTGATAAAATATGGATAGATATGGGAAATGGATGGAAGAAAAGAATAAACAATCCTGACTAATAAGAACGAAAAAATACAAGAACTTTGGGAAGAGATAATAGTAAAAGAAAAATTAAAGAGTACAATAACAAACATGGATGAAATAAAAGAAAATCAGAAACGTACCCAACAAATGATGAGAGAGGAACTGACTAATCTATGGAATACATCTGAAATACCAACGTTTAAGATAATACTGGAAAAACTTAATATGATATTAGAAGACAAAAACAAAGGAAAAGAGGTAGCAGGAGAAAATGAAACCTAGCACAAGTAGAGAAAATACAATAACTAAAACTATCACCAGACAACCTGAAATAGTACCAATAGATGCATGGAGAAGAGTAAAAAACCTATAATGGTAGATATAAGTAAAATGAAACCAAAATTATCGTCTCAAGTAGAAAAAACATTAGAAGGTCTGGCAATATTAAATAAAAAGGGAGAATTCTGATGGAAAAATAAGAACCTATTATACCCAGATTTATGCTTTTTGAGAAATAATGGAAAAAAGATCATAGAAAAAGAAAGATATAAGTATGAACCAATAAAGACACGAACACCAAAAGAAGATACAGATTCAAAAGAAGAAAATAACTATCTAAAGAACGTAGAAAAAACAACCTACGAATATCTAAACTTAAAATTGGATAAACAAGAGTTAGAAATAGCTGAAATAAAAACAGAAAATACTAGACTAAAATTACATAGTAATGAAGAATGGTACGATAAGTACAAAAAAAACAAACACAAGATTAGATACAAAAAAAAAATTAAAAGAAGCAAAGGTAGAAATAAAACAAATGAAGGAAGAATTAATAAAACCAATAGAAAACTAGAACAAGCAAAAGAAACAAAACAAGAACTAAAAGATTTAAAGGAGGAAATGCAGATACTTAGAGAACAAGTAAGAAGGTTAAAAGGAAAAAAGAAGGTAAGAAGAAATACGAGCGATGAAAGTACTAGCAAGAATCTAAAAACTGACAAAGGATTCAGATAATAACGATAAACCTAATAACCAAGAAATACCAAGAGTAGAATTTATAGAGGAAATAGAAAACGAAGAAAACTCATAAATAATAAAGGAAAATAACCAGATAATGGAAGCTCTACAAAAAATAAAAAGAGTAAATGCTATTATAGAAGAAGAACCTGAGAGTGACATAGAAGAAGAATATAATAGACCAGAAGAAACAGAATTAGAATCAGATGATATAATAAATGAAGATGCAAATGATTATCCTAAAGAAGAGTTAGTAGACCCTAACTTAGAAGTAATAGAAAGAAAATGAACTAGATTACCAAACCATATACCAGCAGGACAACAAGCAGAATTTAGAGAATTTGTAAGATAAATGGCACAAGGAGTAAATTACAACGGATATTTTCTAGACTTAGATAACGTTTATGATGAACAAGAAATAGGAAGAAGAATAACATATTGGAATCTTGGAATGTACATAGCTATAATGAACTTTACACATACAGAAAACCTAGAACACATGTACGAATTAATATCTAGTACACTAATTCGAAAAGTAGCATACTGGATAGAATCTATAGCGTATCAACTAAGAGGAGAAGTACTTAGTCACACAACAGACTGGAAATCCATGTTAATGATATTTGATATTATACTAAAAGAGACTTTCTAGGAGAAAAATGGCTAGTAGCCAGAGAAAACGTATATGCAGAAAGAAAAATTGAAATAATAATGAGTCTAAACAATATGAAGTGTTGTAAAATTAATAAATTACCAGAATACACGATTAGCTTTAGCAAGTTCTTCTATGAAGCAAGGTTTTTACCAGAAGAAGGTCTAATATACCAACAACTTTATTACGACCATCTACCAACACCGTATAATACTGAAATATCAAAAGAATACACCCAACTAGAACCAAAGGAAAACACCTTAGGGGAAAGAATACGAGTACTAAGAGCATACCTAATGAGAAAATACGAAGAATTTAGGATGCAACAAAAGATTAAAAAGGATAAAAAATTAGGATTAAGAGAAATATGTGGATTTACATAAAAATATTAGTATTCGGATGTGATCACAAAAGAAAGGAGAAAAAATATAAAAAGAGACACAAAAGATATCAAACAGAGAAATACAGAAAAGATAACAATTATAAAAGCTATAATAATAAACAGAAATATAACAATAATAACAATAGACCTTAATACAAACCTTATAGAAATAAGAGATTTAAAAGGTATAAGAATACCCCTGAAACCAGAAAAAAATTCAGATATAAGAGAAAATTTAGGAAAAGAAGATACGTAAAACCTATTAACACCAAAAAGGCTAAAGAATGTACATGTTGGAATTGCAATGAAAATGGACATTATGCTAACAAATGCCCAAAGCTAAAAAAAAGGAATAAAATACATAAACACAACTCAATTTATAATGAGCTTACAACAGATTAAAGAAGACAATGATAAATGGTATGAATATGAATACTTTTATATTAGTCAAGCAGAAGAAGAAAATGAACCAGACCTAGAAAATGTCCAGTTCATTAACCAAGGATCAGAAAGTGAAACTACTTCTGAATAAAATGAATACATTAGGAAAAGAGAGAATCTAACTACTAGAAGAAAGAGATTACTGGATATAATGCGACCAACATATTAGATACAAATTAGTTATGACTTCAACAACTAATGAAACAGGAAACAAATATTATTTGGATAGACATAAAAAGGTTACAAAAACCTAGGGAGAATAATGGAAAGAATAAGCGAAATAAACTGGAGACTTATTGAAATAAGAAAACAAATACAAATACTAATGATCGATGAAGATATTAGTCAAGAAGTAAAAGAATATGAGCAGGATGAAGACCTCCAACAAAGGTTGAGAGATATGAATATTGAATAAATGGTAGCAATCTATATAGAAGCCCATATAGAATACAAGCCTAATAAAATGATAAAAAAAAAATCTTTATTGACAGTGGAGCAGATTTATGCTTAGCAAGAAAAGATGTATTAGAATCACATAGATGGAAAAGAACCTGAACGCATAGGGCCAAGGTATCAGGATTTAATAAGCAATCAAAAGAATTAGATGTAATAGCAGAAAACATGAGAATAATATTAGGAAAAACTATATTCAGATTACCAATAATATACCAATTGGATAATATGAAACAACAAGTGTTGTTAGAAAATAACTTCCTAGATTATTTTAAAACACAAGTTATAGATAGTAACACTTTTAGCTTACAAACACCTTATAATAAATGGATAGTATTAAAAAGAATATTACCAATACATACCTTAAGATTATGTACTATAAAAAATGATAGGAATAACAACCTACAACTATTAAAAGAAAAATATCTGAATACATAAAAAATAAACATTGGAGAAAATCCAATTCAGCTATGGGAAAAAGACAAGATATATGCAGAGATCAAACTGATAAATGAAAATGATATAGTAAGATCTAAACCTATCAGATATAGCCCAACAGACCAAAAGGAATTTGAAACCCAACTAAAAGAATTATTAGATTTAAAATTAATACAAGAAAGCAAAAGCCCACATAGTAGCCCAGCCTTTTTAGTAAGGAAACATAGCTAACAGAAAAGAGGAAAAGCCAGGATGGTAATAGACTATAGAGAACTAAACAAAAAGACTATATTCGACGGATACTTTTTACCATATAAAAGAAACCTCATTAACAGACTAGAGAATAAAAAATGGTTTAGCAAAACTACAGGCTCATTTTGTCTTGTAGTAATCATTTTTGGGCTGCAAGTAGTGAAAACTACAGGCTCCCTATTCGAAGTAATCATTTTTGGGCTGCAAGTAGTGAAAACTATAGGCTCCCTGTTCGAAGTAATCTTTTTTGGGCTGCAAGTAGTGAAAACTACAGGCTCCCTGTTCGAAGTAATCTTTTTTGGGCTGCAAGTAGTGAAGACTACATGCTCCCTGTTCAGAGTAATCATTTTTTGGGCTGCAAGTAGTAAATACTACAGGCTCCCTGTTCAGAGTAATCATTTTTTGGGCTGCAAGTAGTAAATACTACAGGCTCCCAGTTCTGTTGGGCTTCACATAGTAAACTACATGATCCCTTTGTTCTGATAATCAATAAGATCCTTATGCAAAAGGATCAGAGTTTTCTCCCTTTTTTGTCACATTAGTAGTAATGGTAGGCTTGGTGTTTATCACAGGTCTTTTGTTCTGTCTAATTATTATTTGGTATTGTTCAATGATTTCTCTTGCATGCTTGTATTTTTTATTTACTATTTTTTCATGCATGTCGCTTAGTCTCGTGGTATCCTGAGTCATAATATCATTATCATAATACAAGGTAATAATATCCTCAACTTCTCCTCCCTTTGAGTCTCCAAATATGCATGCCTTCTTTGATCTTAGCATGTCTTCTATCCTGGTTTTCAGTGTGATTAATCCAAATGTTCTTTTTGCACTCAGCCATTCTTGGAATTTGTCCAGAATGCAAGGGATCTTTTTGTTCAGGTTTTCATCGTCTTTGCTAATTGTACTATTTTTCCCCGTTTTGAATATCTGACATATTACAATTGGTTTGCCAGTTAAATCAAAAGAGGCATCAAATACCTGTATTCCGTATATTCCTTTTCTGAATGACTCCATCATTAATCTGGTGGATTCCACAATAATACTTGGTAGTTTTGCAATGTTCTCATGTTTTCTTCGACTACTAGTTTGTCAATAAATCCGTAGGTGAATAGTTTTGATACCACCTCTGGATTTTCTTGTTCACAGCTTTTAAATCTTGGGTACCTGCTCATTTTTGCACTTCGTATAATACGATGGTTAGTCTTATAATCATAGAATTTTTTAATCTTCTCATAAGCGCTGATATACTCAGGTGTGTACTTCAGTTTATCTGCCATTGATAGGGATGATGAAGAACATGGTATGGTTGCTAATTTTGATATAAATGGTCCCATGGTGGGGTTTTCTGGTTTTTTCAGTGTAGTAATAGGTGTTCTGGATGATGATGATTCACTTTGTATATTTTTCACAGTTATCAGGTTGTGTATAGCTTCTCTAAGCTGGTTGATAGTGTTGGTATTTTCTTGTAATCTGGTTATAACCATAACACTGGTTTGTATAAGGGATTGTATGGCTTTAGTAATGTACTCTTCGATCTTGTTACTGTTGCTCGACATTATTATATCTGCTAAGAAAATCAGCTAAAACATTTTTAGTTCCAGATATATTCTTACCAATAAAGTCATAACAACAATAGAAAGATTGCCATTTTCTCCTTTTATTCAATTCTGGTAAAGGATCTATTTTATTTGTAATAAACATCTTTACCTGGGTGTTATCAGTTCTAACAATACATTTTACTGGTAACAAGTGGTAATGGAATCTTTTTATCCTGAATTTTACCGCTAATAATTCCTTTTCGTTTATATGATAATTTTTCTCATTTGGTTTCCACGTTCCTCCTCCATGTCCACATATAAGTGGTTTCTATTTATCTATATCCTCTTTATCATAGGCTATGAGGACTGCTCCCCATCCTATATCACTTGCATAAGTGAAAAGTTCTAGATGGTCATTTTCAGTTGGTATTCTGTGTTTTGGTCGTGATTTTACTTTCTCTTTGATGTCTTTTATAGCTTTAGTATGTTGTTTCCATTCAAAGGTTATGTTTTTCTTTATTAAATCTTGTAGTGGTTTTCTCAAGAGTAGTAAATCTTTTATGTGATCTGAAGCATAATTTATTATTCCTAGGAATTGTTGTACTTCTTTTTTACTCTCTAATTTTTCTTTGAAGTTTTTTATTTTTTTTACTATATGATCTTGTAGTTGTAATCCTTGGTTATCTATAATATATCCTAAATATTCAATACTATTTTTAAATATTTCAGATTTCTTTTCTGATAATAGTATTCCGTGTTGTTTTATTGTTGTTATAAATTTTTCTAGATGTTTTATGTGATCATTTATATTATCACTAAATATTAGTATGTCATCGACATATATTATATAAAAGTTTGTCAATGCTCTAAACACCTGATCCATTCTTCTCTGGAATATTTGTGGTGCATTTTTTAATCCAAAGGGTAATACGTTCCATTCATAGTATCCTTGAGGGGCACTAAAAGTTGTTAGGGGTTTTGATTCTTTGGTCAGTTTTATTTGCCAAAAACCGCTTTTATAGTCAAATTTGCTAAACCATTTTTTATTCCCTAGTCTGTTAATGAGGTTTCTTTTATATGGTAAAAAGTATCTATCAAATATAGTCTTTTTGTTTAGTTCTCTATAATCTATTACCATTCTAGCTTTTCCTCTTTTCTGTTCGCTATGTTTCCTTACTAAAAAGGCTGGGCTGCTATGTGGGCTTTTACTTTCTTGTAATAATTTTAATTCTATTAATTCTTTTAGTTGGGTTTCAAATTCCTTTTGGTATGTTGGGCTATATCTTATAGGTTTAGATCTTACTATATCATTTTCGTTTATCAGTTTGATCTCTGCATATATCTTTTCTTTTTCCCATAGCTGAATTGGATTTTCTCCAAAGTTTATTTTTAATGTATTCAGTTATTTTTCTTTTAATAGTTGTAGGTTATTATTCCTATCATTCTTTATGGTACATAATCTTAAGGTATGTATCGGTAATATTCTTTTTAATACTATCCATTTATTACAAGGTGTTTATACCTTGTAAGCTAAAAGTGTTACTATCTATAACTTGTATTTTAAAAAAATCTAGGAAGTTATTTCCTAACAATTGTTGTTTCATATTATCCAATTGGTAATCTGAATATAGTTTTTCCTAATATTATTCTCATGTTTTCTGCTATTACATCTAATTCTTTTGATTGCTCATTAAATCCTGATACCTTGGCCCTATGCGTTCTGGTTCTTTTCCATCTATGTGATTCCAATACATCTTTTCTTGCTAAGCATAAATCTGCTCCACTGTCAATAAAGATTTTTTGTTTTATCATTTTATTAGGCTTGTATTCTATATGGGCTTCTATATAGATTGCTACCATTTATTCAATATTCATATCTCTCAACCTTTATTGGAGGTCTTCATCCTGCTCATATTCTCTTACTTCTTGACTAATATCTTCATTAATCATTAGAATTTGTATTTGTTTTCTTATCTCGATAAGTTTCCAGTTTATTTCGCTTATTCTTTCCATTATTCTCCCTAGGTTTTTTGTAACCTTTTTATGTCTATCCAAATAATATTTGTTTCCTGTTTCATTAGTTGTTGAAGTCATAACTAATTTGTATCTAATATGTTGGTCGCATTGTATCCAGTAATCTCTTTCCTCTAGTAGTTTGTTTCTCTCTTTTCCTAATGTATTCATTTTATTCAGAAGTAGTTTCACTTTCTGATCTTTGGTTAATGAACTGGACATTTTCTAGGTCTGATTCATTTTCTTCTTCTATTTGACTAATATAAAAGTCTTCATATTCATACCATTTATCATTGTCTTCTTTAATCTGTTGTAAGCTCATTATAAATTGTGTTGTGTTTATGTATTTTATTCCTTTTTTCTTTAGCTTTGGGCATTTTTTAGCATAATGTCCCTTTTTATTGAAATTCCAACATGTACATTCTTTAGCCTTTTCGGTGTTAATAGGTTTTACGTATCTTCTTTTCCTAAATTTTCTTCTGGTTTCAGGGGTATTCTTATACCTTTTAAATCTCTTTTTTCTGTAAGGTTTGTAATAAGGTCTATTGTTATATTTCTGTTTATTATCATAGCTTTTATAATTGTTATCTTTTCTGTATTTCTTTGTTTGATATCTTTTGTGTCTCTTTTTATATTTTTTCTCCTTTCTTTTGTCATCACATCCGAATACTAATCTTTTTTCTGTAAATCCACATATTTCTCTTAATCCTAATTTTTTTATCCTTTTTAATCTTTTGTTGCATCCTAAATTCTTCGTATTTTCTCATTAGGTATGCTCTTAGTACTCGTATTCTTTCCCCTAAGGTGTTTTCCTTTGGTTCTAGTTGGGTGTATTCTTTTGATATTTCAGTATTATACGGTGTTGGTAGATGGTCGTAATAAAGTTGTTGGTATATTAGACCTTCTTCTGGTAAAAACCTTGCTTCATAGAAGAACTTGCTAAAGCTAATCGTGTATTCTGGTAATTTATTAATTTTACAACACTTCATATTCTTTAGACTCATTATTATTTCAATTTTTCTTTCTGCGAATACGTTTTCTCTGGCTACTAGCCATTTTTCTCCTAGAAATTCTCTTTTTAGTATAATATCAAATATCATTAACATGGATTTCCAGTCTGTTGCGTGACTAAGTACTTCTCCTCTTAGTTGATACGCTATAGCTTCTATCCAGTATGCTACTTTTCCAATTAGTGTTCTAGATATTAATTCGTACATGTATTCTAGGTTTTCTGTATGTGTAGAGTTCATTATAGCTATATACATTCCAAGATTCCAATCTGTTATTCTTCTTCCTATTTCTTGTTCATCATAAACGTTATCTAAGTCGAGAAAGTATCCGTTGTAATTTACTCCTTGAGCCATTGAATCTACAAATTCTCTAAATTCTGCTTGTTGTCCTGCTGGTATATGGTTTGGTAATCTAGTTCGTTTTCTTTCTATTACCTCTAGGTTGGGATCTACTAACTCCTCTTCAGGATAATCATTCACATCTTCATTTATTATATCATCTGATTCTATTTCTGTTTCTTCTGGTCTATTATATTCTTCTTCTATGTCACTCTCAGGTTCTTCTTCTATAATAGCATTTACTCTTTTTATTTTTTGTGGAGCTTCCATTATCTGGTTATTTTCCTTTATTATTTCTGAGTTTTCTTCATTTTCTATTTCCTCTATAAATTCTACTACTGGTATTTCTTGGTTATTAGGTTTATCGTTATTATCTGAATCACTGTCAGTTTTTTCGTTACTTGCTAGTACTTTCATCGCTCGTATTTCTTCTTACCTTCTTTTTTCCTTTTAACCTTCTTACTTGTTCTCTAAGTATCTGCATTTCCTCCTTTAAATCTTTTAGTTCTTGTTTTGTTTCTTCCGCTTGTTCTAGTTTTCTATTGGTTTTTATTAATTCTTCCTTCATTTGTTTTATTTCTACCTTTGCTTCTTTTAATATCTTTTTTTTATCTCTAAACTTGTGTTTGTATTTTTTGTATTTATCGTACCAATCTTCATTACTATGAAATTTTAGACTAATATTTTCTTTTTTTATTACAGCTTTTTTTAACTCTTGTTTATCCAATTTTAAGTTTAGATAGTCGTAGGTTGTTTTTTCTACGTTCTTTAGATAAATATTATCTTCTTTTGAATCTGTATCTACTTTTGGTGTTCGTGTCTTTATTCGTTCATACTTATATCTTTCTTTTTCTATGATCTTTTTTCCATTATTTCTTAAAAACGTAAGTACGCTGGATATATTAGGTTCTTGTTTTTCCATCAGAATTCTTCTTTTTTATTTAGTAATGTTAGACCTTCTAATGTTTTTTCTACTTGAGACGATAATTTTGGTTTCATTTTACTTATATCTACCATTATAGGTTTTTTACTTCTTCTCCATGCATCTATTGGTACTATTTCAGGTTGTCTGGTGGTAGTTTTAGTTATTGTATTTTCTCTACTTGTGCTAGGTTTCATTTTCTCCTGCTACCTCTTTTCCTTTGTTTTTGTCTTCTAATATCACATTAAGTTTTTCCAGTATTATCTTAAACGTTGGTATTTCAGATGTATTCCATAGATTAGTCAGTTCCTCTCTCATCATTTGTTGGGTACGCTTCTGATTTTCTTTTATTTCATCCATGTTTGTTATTGTACTCTTTAATTTTTCTTTTACTATTATCTCTTCCCAAAGTTCTTGTATTTTTTCGTTATTATTAGTCAGGATTGTTTATTCTTTTCTTCCATCCATTTCCCATATCTATCCATATTGTTAAATAGAGAAATATACTTGTGATATACACTGCTGTATATTGGGTGTATATCACTGGTATATTGCTCTGTTTAACTTTTCAGCAGCCAGTGGCAGTGGGCGGCCTCATGGGCAGATTTCTAACAATCCACAAGATTGTAATCTTATATATATGGTATATATATTTGGTGTATATTGTAGTGTATTTGTTACCTAAATTAGGATTATACACTTACCATAATTGTAGAGTTAGAATTATGGTAAGTGTATAATCCTAATTTAGGTAACAAATACACTACAATATACACCAAATATATATACCATATATACAAGATTACAATCTTGTGGATTGTTTGAAATCTGCCCGTGATGGGCAAACCCATCGCCATCGGGTCTTTAAAAGCCCATGCGAAATAGAGCAATATACTTGTGATATACATTTGTATATTGGGTGTATATCACCGGTATATTGCTCGCTTTAACACACTTAGCCATAGCGGGCGGTCTTCGAACGCTGAGACTGTCCCTAAAATCTTCAAAAAGGACCGCTGGTAGACCCTTTGTAAAGATGTCTGCAATTTGATAACGAGACGGGACATGGCAGACGCGAACATGACCCTTTGCAACCTTTTCACGGACAAAGTGAATGTCTATTTCGATATGCTTGGTGCGTTGGTGTTGAACCGGGTTACCTGAAAGGTAGATGGCACTAATGTTATCGCAATATACCAAGGTTGCCTTCTGAATGGGACAATGAAGCTCCAAAAGCAAATTACGTAGCCAACATGATCCGGAGACCACATTCGCTACCCCTCGATATTCTGCCTCTGCACTTAAGCGTGATAGAGTTGCCTAATGCTTTGCCGACCAGGAAGCCAAGTTGTTGCCAAGGAACATACAGTAGCCAGACATCGACCGTCTAGTGTCGGGACAACCACCCCAATCACCATTCGTGTAAGAGACAAGTGTGGATGTAGACGAAGGATACAAGTGCAAACCATAGTCCAGTATCCACCTAATATACCGAATGATGCGTTTGATTGCATTCATGTGCTCAACTCTGGGATCATGCATGAATAAACATACCTGTTGAACAGCATATGTAATATCCGGTCTGATAAAGGTAAGATACTGGAGGGCCCCTGCAGGACTGCGATAGCGGATCGGGTCCTCGTATGGTGCACCTGCCGCGGCACTAAGCTTGGGTTTTACATCAACTGGACTGGAAATGGACTTACAGGATGACATCCTAGCCCTCTCGATGATCTCAGGCGCATACTTTCTTTGGGACAAAAACAAACCACCTGAATGATGCTTGACGGCAATCCCAAAAAGTAACTCAAGGGCCCTAAGTCTTTTATAGCAAACTCAAAACTAGGCATGGCCATGATAGACTGGCGCAAGGCATCGGAAGAGGCAGTCAAAATGATATCATCCACATACAACAGAACGTAAGCCAAGGACGAACCACGACGGTAGATGAACAAGGAATTATCTGACTTGCTGTGAGTAAACCCAATAGTCGAAACAAAGTTAGCAAACCTCGTATACCAGGCCCGTGGAGACTGCTTAAGCCCATATAAGGACTTCTTCAACAAACAGACATGATGAGGATGGTTGGGATCCCTGAAACCCAACGGCTAATGCATATAGACTGTTTCCTTGAGATCACCATGTAGGAAAGCATTCTTGATATCCAACTGATGAATAGGCCAAGTCTTTGAAAGAGCCAAGCTAAGCACAGTGCGAATAGTAGCCGGCTTGACTACCGGGCTAAATGTCTCCCCACAATCTATCCCAACCTACTGAGTCTTACCATCACCCACTAGCCGCGCCTTATGTCGAGCAAATGACCCATCCGAATTCTCCTTATGAGCAAAAATCCACATAGACCTGATAACATTAATACCAGAAGGACGGGGCACCAACTCCCACGTCTTATTTTCAATAAGAGCATTATATTCATCAGTCATAGCAATCTTCTAATTAGGGTCATTTAAGGTGGACACATGATTACGGGCAAGGGGGATTTAGAGACATCAGAATGTAAATTAAAATGTCTTTTAGGTGTAAAAATACCCCGCTGACTACGAGTGACCGGTCTATGACTCGAGGAAGAATTGAGTGAATTTTGGGAATTTGCTGGGCTCGGGACGGACTGGCCAGCAGGCAGTGGGCCTGCTGGCCCAAATCGGGAATCTGTGGCGGGAACTGGACCAGTTCCAGAATTGGGCTGGACTGGCCCAATTGCTGGAACTGTTCCAGCGGCTGAAACTGGACTCGGGACAGTGGGGCCAGCGGGCAGTGGGCCCGCTGGAGAATATTGGGTGCGGGATATGTCCGAAAAATGGTGAGTAATATACGGGGATATACCATCATCCAAAAAATTATACGAACTAGGCTCGGGAGTCTGAACTTTCGTAAATGGAAATTGGGTTTCATCGAAAATCACATGGCGATTAATTATGATTTTCTTGGAGGATAAATCAAAGCATTTGTAACCCCGATGATTGGACGGATAACCCAAAAACACACACGGAGTAGACCGGGCCTGAAGTTTGTTAATTGTGGTGGATGGGAATAACGGATAACACAAGCACCCAAAAACCCGAAGATGAGAATAAGAAGGGTTCTTATTATATAGGATTTGAAGGAGGGGAAGAATAAGTCAGACCTTTGGACGGAATTATGTTAAGGAGATATGTTTCCATTTGCAGAGCATGATGCCAAAAATATGGGGGAACGGAAGCATGGAGTAAGAGGGTGCGGACAATCTTATTTATGGAACGAATTTTGCGTTCGGCTTTCCCATTTTGAGATGATATATGAGGGCACTAAAATCGAAAATTGATTCCATTATTATCACAGAACTCCCGAAACACCCTATTGTCATACTCGTTCCCATTATCACACTGAATATTTTTTATTTCTCTTTCAAATTGTGTTCTAATGAATGCTCTAAATTTTATTAAGACAGAAAACACTTGAGATTTATTGGCAATTGGAAACGTCCACAAAAATTTAGAATAATCATCCAAAAAAAAGAACATAATATCGATGACCTAACGAACTTATAACAGGACACGTCCATAGGTCGCTATGAATAATATCAAATGGCTTTGAAGTATGAGAATTTGAGTCCACAAATGGCAACTTAACATTTTTTCCTAATGAACAAGATTGACAAATTTGAGTACGACACGTACCCTTATAAGAAATAAAGTTGTTTTTATCTAACACTGATAAAATAGAAGATCCCGGATGACCAAGGCGAGCATGCCACAAGGAAGGAGAAATGGCTGCAAAAGCTGACGGCAAGGCTTGACTCGATGGACTGAAATCGGGCATGATAGGATACAGATCCCCCCTACTATCACACATCATGAGATGACTCCGCGTCTTGAAATCCTTCACAGAGAAACCAAAAGGATCAAATTCAATAGAAACGGAATTGTCAGTGGTGAACTTTCGGACAGACACTAAGTTTTTAATCAATTTGGGGGCATATAAAGTATTTTTCAAGATAAGGGGTAGATTGGGGGGAGACAACATTTTCTGACCATAACCCTAAATTGGAATATAGTTGCCATTACCAACAATTATACCCCGAGGGTTGCTCAAATTGGAATAATATGAGAGAGTACCTGAATCGGAAGTCATGTGAGTAGTGGCACCGGTGTCCATATACCAATTTGGGTCCGGTTGAGTCAAACCCAATATGTGCATCGTGGCCTCGATATCAGTATGAGTAGGGCCTGCTGCTTTATGGGCTTGCGGAGGTCTGGGCCGAAGTATTCCAGGATAGGACTGACCTGGGTCGTAGCTGCTGGGCTACTGGCTAGTGGGCCGCCCTTTGGCAGTTGCTAGGCGCTCGAAGGTGGCTTGACCACCGGCTTTGGGATTATTTGGAAGGTAGGGGTTGCTGGCCCACGGCCCACCGCCTCAGCCCCCATCGCCATGGGCCCCACCGCTTTGGGACCAGGGGTGGCGCCATCGTTCACTGGATGGGGCCCACTGCCTGCTTGCTGACCACCGGAACTGCCTAGTTTGCCCTCGTGGTTGTTGTTATTATTCTTACAATTATTTTTTTCCGCCACCAAGATTATGGTTTTGGCCTGAATTATTAACAAAACTCGAAGAACTTGGGGAGGACGCCATCATGACGACGGGGCTTGCTCCGGTAGTCGCCTTTTTAGCCAAACCGGCTTCTTCCAAAGTAAGCATGGAACGAGCTTGATAAAAGGCAGGAAGAGGGTTGCTTTGACGAAGGAGAGTTCCAACACCATTATAGGCCTCCGAAAGGCCGGCAACCAATTGTAGAACCAGACGATTATTTGTTACAGGTGCGCCAACATTACGGAGTTGATCCGCCAACTCCTTGAGTTTCTTGCAATGTGCTGAGACGTTTGGAAATTCTTCTATGCGAACTAGAGAGAATTCCTGCTCGAGTGTGATGACACGTGAATGTTGGTTATCTTAGAATATGTCACGCAATCTATTCCAGGCAGCCATAGCCGTGGTATCCGGCTCAATAATTGTCTGTAGAAGGTCAACCAAAATAGTGGAATAGATCCACTGGAGAATGGTAGCATCAAGAGTAATCCATAACTGAGGATCATCCACGGGAAGAGGTGTAGCGGGAGGAATGATGTGATGAATAACTTGATGGGAGATAGAGTGAATTTTAAACAATTCTGCCCACGTCGCATATTGGACGTTTTCCATCTCAAGTACAATAGGGATACTGTTCTTGACGTTAGAAACCATAAGGGCATGATGATAATTGTTCTTAGAGATATTGAAAGAACAAAGAAGGAGGGGAAATTTGGGAAAAGTAAGAGAGATTTTGAGAGCGGAAGACTAATTTCGGAAGAGGAAACCCGAGAGGAGGGGGGAGTTTCGGCCGAGAATTAACAAAATTTGGGAGAGAAATTTTTTTGTAAGACCTAGTCTCTTGATACCATGAAAGAAATAATCCCCTTGATTATTTTCATTAATTGAGAAGGTATATATACAAGTTACAAAATAAGAGAATCCTATTCCTATTCTATTCCTAAAATCTTATTCTACCATAATTCTAACTCTACAATTATGGTAAGTGTATAATCCTAATTTAGGTAACAAATACACTACAATATACACCAAATATATATACCATATATACAAGATTACAATCTTGTGGATTGTTTGAAATCTGCCCGTGATGGGTCAGCCCACTACTGGTTGTAGAAAAGCCCACTGCCGAAATAAAGCAATATACTTGTGATATACACTATTGTATATTGGATGTATATCACTGGTATATTGCTCTGTTTAACACATATTTTACCAAACTTGTCACATTTTTGTTCTAATCTTTCTATTTTATTTTCTAGTTTAGTTTCTTTTGCTTTGTACCTTAAGTATTTCAGTTGGGAAAATATTTCTCCTGATAAGATTGTCCTTATTTCCTTTAGTTTTAGCTTTTTCTCAATTATCTTCTCTTGTATACTCATACTTTATTTATGAATCGCATTTTTCCTTGATCATTTATTTCTATTTCGTTATTATTTATTTTATAGTTTATCATTATTAAAAAATCACTCCCTAAGAGCAATTCGTTTAAACTGTCATATTCTATTACTCCTATGTTTACTTATATTCCAGATCTTGGATTTTGAATCTCAAATTAATGCTTTTAGTAATTATTATTTCTCTATCATTTTCAGGATAATTATGAGTTTGTGGGTCTATTAATTCACAATCATTTTCATTTATTTTGCTCATATGTATAAAGCTTTTAATAGCTCCAGTGTTTATCTCTGCTACACAATCTGTTGTTATTATTCCTTTGAATATTATTACTTTAACTTTTACTATACTTGTGCTTATATTTATTAAATCTAGTATTCTAGGTTGTTGTGACCTATTTTGATCTCTGGTACTACTTAATCTGGATCCTTCTATTCTCGGTATTAATCTTTTCGATGGTGTGAGGGTCCTAGTATTAAAATCCATATATATTTCCTCTGGTATAGTTATTTTCGAGTTTTCCTTATGTTCTATTGGTTCTAATATTTCTTGGTACATCCTTGGTACTACTGATATTAAAGCATCTTGCAAGTTTCCTAATATTCTATCATCTAATATGTATATCTGTATTGGTGTATCTATGTTCTCGTGTTTATGTTCTATATACCTTATCTCTTTGTTTCTTTCAAACCATTTTGTTTTAAATATTTTCTTTATAGATAGTTCTTCTCTTTCATCTTGTATATTTTGATAAATTTCCGGTTTAAAGCTTAGTGTTTGGGTTGATCCTCCTTCATATGTATTCATTTGATAATATGAATCTTTAGAATCTTCTATTATTTCTTTTCCTTTATCCATATTTTAGTAAGTTTATGTACTTATATTGTTCTTCTATTATATCATTTAAATCTTTTAATTCATTATCTTTTCTAATTATTTCTCTTAATTTATCTTCCAGTAGTTTCATATTTTCTTCTTTTTGTCTTATCCTTTCATTTTGTAATGCTAATCTATTATTAATTCTTTAATAATCTCTTTCTGATTATGTATCTGTTCAGAATTTTCTTGTAGTCGTTGATCTCTTTCTTCTATTAGATCTATACTTATTCTGCAACCTATTATGTGTTGGTTTATATCTCTATTATATCTAAGAGGTTTTTCTGCTACTATTCTGAGTTCTTCCAATTTATTCTGACGTTCCATTATTCTTTGTTCATCCATAGAAAACTTTATCAACCTACCATTTATTATCCTACCCTCTTTAGGGTTATTAGATGATGAAAAGATCCGCCCCGAAATTGGTATCAGAGCTTGTAAAAGGATTAAACTTGTAAAATGAAGACAAATTATGCATTCAAAAATGTTAACCTGATGAATAAACTACTATGGAAAAGGTATGAGATTAAACATTTCTTGATAAAATTTAGAAAAGAGAATGAGAGATTAATGAGAATCCAAGAAGCGATATTAGCTATAAAACGAAAAAAGAATTTACCATATGAAGAATATTCAGAAAATGAATTAGAAGACATAGGCACACACTTAGAAGATGTTATGAATACATACAGGAGAACGATAGAAATAAACACTAGAATAAATGAACAAGATGCTATGATATACGATCTAAAAGCAGATATAAGAATGGAGATAGAACACTATGGATGAACAAAGAATAATGGAACGCCAGAATAAATTGGAAGAACTCAGAATAGTAGCAGAAAAACCTCTTAGATATAATAGAGATATAAACCAACACATAATAAGTTGCAGAATAAGTATAGATCTAATAGAAGAAAGAGATCAACGACTACAAGAAAATTCTGAACAGATACATAATCAGAAAGAGATTATTAAAGAATTAAGAAATAGATTAGCATTAGAAAATGAAAGGATAAGACAAAAAGAAGAAAATATGAAACTACTGGAAGATAAATTAAGAGAAATAATTAGAAAAGATAATGAATTAAAAGATTTAAATGATATAATAGAAGAACAATATAAGTACATAAACTTACTAAATATGGATAAAGGAAAAGAAATAATAGAAGATTCTAAAGATTCATATTATCAAATGAATACGTATGAAGGAGGATCAACCCAAACACTAAGCTTTAAACCGGAAATTTATCAAAAAATACAAGATGAAAGAAAAGAATTATCTATAAAGAAAATATTTAAAACAAAATGGTTTGAAAGAAACAAAGAGATAAGGTATATAGAACATAAACACGAGAACATAGATACACCAATACCAATATACATATTAGATGATAGAATATTAGGAAACTTGCAAGATGCTTTAATATCAGTAGTACCAAGGATGTACCAAGAAATATTAGAACCAATAGAACATAAGGAAAACTCCAAAATAACTATACCAGAGGAAATATATATGGACTTTAATACTAGGACCATTACACCATCGAAAAGATTAATACCAAGATTAGAAGGATCCAGATTAAGTATTACCAGAGATTAGGTCACAACAGCCTAGAATACTAGATTTAATAAATATAAACACAAGTATATTAAAAGTTAAAGTAATAATATTCAAAGGAATAATAACAACAGATTGTGTAGCAGAGATAAACACTAGAGCTATTAAAAGCTTTATACATATAAGCAAAATAAATGAAAATGATTGTGAACTAATAGACCCACAAACATATAATTATCCTGAAAATAATAGAGAAATAATAATTACCAAAAGTATTAATTTAAGATTAAAAATCCAAGATCTAGAATATAAAATAAACATAGGAGTAATAGAATATGGCAGCTTTAACGAATTACTATTAGGGAGTGATTTTTTAACAATGATAAACTATAAAATAAACAATAACGGAATAGAAATAAATGATCAAGGAAAAACGCGATTCATAAATAAAGTATGAGTATACAAGAGAAGATAATTGAGAAAAAGCTAAAACTAAAGGAAATAAGGACAATCTTATCAGGAGAAATATTTCCCAACTGAAATACTTAAGGTACAAAGCAAAAGAAACTAAACTAGAAAATAAAATAGAAAGATTAGAACAAAAATGTGATAAGTTTGATAAAATATGGATAGTTATGGGAAATGGATGGAAGAAAAGAATAAACAATTCTGACTAATAATAACGAAAAAATACAAGAACTTTGGGAAGAGATAATAGTAAAAGAAAAATTAAAGAGTACAATAACAAACATGGATGAAATAAAAGAAAATCAGAAACGTACCCAACAAATGATGAGAGAGGAATTGACTAATCTATGGAATACATCTGAAATACCAACGTTTAAGATAATACTGGAAAAACTTAATATGATATTAGAAGACAAAAACAAAGGAAAAGAGGTAGCAGGAGAAAATGAAACCTAGCACAAGTAGAGAAAATACAATAACTAAAACTACCACCAGACAACCTGAAATAGTACCAATAGATGCATGGAGAAGAGTAAAAAACCTATAATGGTAGATATAAGTAAAATGAAACCAAAATTATCGTCTCAAGTAGAAAAAACATTAAAAGGTCTGGCAATATTAAATAAAAAGGGAGAATTCTGATGGAAAAATAAGAACCTATTATACCCAGCGTACTTGCGTTTTTGAGAAATAATGGAAAAAAGATCATAGAAAAAGAAAGATATAAGTATGAACCAATAAAGACACGAACACCAAAAGAAGATACAGATTCAAAAGAAGAAAATAACTATCTAAAGAACATAGAAAAAACAACCTACGAATATCTAAACTTAAAATTGGATAAACAAGAGTTAGAAATAGCTTAATTAAAAACAGAAAATACTAGACTAAAATTACATAGTAATGAAGAATGGTACGATAAGTACAAAAAATACAAACACAAGTTTAGAGATACAAAAAAGATATTAAAAGAAGCAAAGGTAGAAATAAAACAAATGAAGGAAGAATTAATAAAAACCAATAGAAAAATAGAACAACCAGAAAAAACAAAACAACAACCAAAAGAACTAAAGGAGAAAATGCAGATACTTAGAGAACAAGTAAGAAGGTTAAAAGGAAAAAATAAGGTAAGAAGAAATACGAGCGTTGAAAGTACTAGCAGTAACGAAAAAACTGACAGTGATTCAGATAATAACGATAAACCTAATAACCAAGAAATACCAGTAGTAGAATTTATAGAGGAAATAAAACGAAGAAAACTCAGAAATAATAAAGGAAAATAACCAGATAATGGAAGCTCTACAAAAAATAAAAAGAGTAAATGCTATTATAGAAGAAGAACCTGAGAGTGACATAGAAGAAGAATATAATAGACCAGAAGAAACAGAAATATAATCAGATGATATAATAAATGAAGATGCGAATGATTATCCTGAAGAGGAGTTAGTAGATCCCAACCTAGAGGTAATAGAAAGAAAACGAACTAGATTACCAAACCACATACCAGCAGGACAACAAGCAGAATTTAGAGAATTTGTAGATTCAATGGCTCAAGGAGTAAATTACAACGGATACTTTCTCGACTTAGATAACGTTTATGATGAACAAGAAATAGGAAGAAGAATAATAGATTGGAATCTTGGAATGTATATAGCTATAATGAACTCTACACATACAGAAAACCTAGAATACATGTACGAATTAATATCTAGAACACTAATTGGAAAAGTAGCATACTGGATAGAAGCCATAGCGTATCATCTAAGAGGAGAAGTACTTAGTCACGCAACAGACTGGAAATCCATGTTAATGATATTTGATATTATACTAAAAGAGACTTTCTAGGAGAAAAATGGCTAGTAGCCAGAGAAAACGTATATGCAGAAAGAAAAATTGAAATAATAATGAGTCTAAACGATATGAAGTGTTGTAAGATCAATAAATTACCAGAATATATGATTAGCTTTAGCAAGTTCTTCTATGAAGAAAGATTCTTGCCAGAAGAAGGTCTTATATATCAACCACTTTATTACGACCATCTACCAACACTATATAATACTGAAATATCAAAAGAATACACCCAACTAGAACCAAAGGAAAACACCTTAGGGGAAATAATACGAGTACTAAGAGCATACCTAATGAGAAAATACGAAGAATTTAGGATGCAAGAAAAGATTAAGAAAGATAAAAAAAAATTCAGATTAAGAGAAATATGTGGATTTACAGAAGAAAGATTAGTATTCGGATGTGATGACAAAAGAAAGGAGAAAAAATATAAAAAGAGACACAAAAGATATCAAACAAAGAAATACAGAAAAGATAACAATTATAAAAGCTATGATAATAAATAGAAATATAACAATAGACCTTATTACAAACCTTACAGAAAAAAGAGATTTAAAAGGTATAAGAATACCCCTGAAACCAGAAGAAAATTTAGGAAAAGAAGATACGTAAAACCTATTAACACCGAAAAGGCTAAAGAATGTACATGTTGGAATTGCAATGAAAAGGGACATTATGCTAACAAATGCCCAAAGCAAAAAAAAGGAATAAAATACATAAAAACAACACAATTTATAATGAGCTTACAACAGATTAAAGAAGACAATGATAAATGGTATGAATATGAAGACTTTTATATTAGTCAAACAGAAGAAGAAAATGAATCAGACCTAGAAAATGTCCAGTTCATTAACCAAAGATCAGAAAGTGAAACTACTTCTGAATAAAATGAATACATTAGGAAAAGAGAGAAACAAACTACTAGAGGAAAGAGATTACTTGATACAATGCGACCAACATATTAGATACAAATTAGTTATGACTTCAACAACTAATGAAATAGGAAACAAATATTATTTGGATAGACATAAAAAGGTTACAAAAAACCTAGGGAGAATAATGGAAAGAATAAGCGAAATAAACTGGAAACTTATCGAGATAAGAAAACAAATACAAATTCTAATGATTAATGAAGATATTAGTCAAGTAAGACAATATGAGCAGGATGAAGACCTCCAACAAAGGTTGAGAGATATGAATATTGAATAAATGGTAGCAATCCATATAGAAGCCCATATAGAATACAAGCCTAATAAAATGATAAAACAAAAAATCTTTATTGACAGTGGAGCAGATTTATGCTTAGCAAGAAAAGATGTATTGGAATCACATGGATGGAAAAGAACCAGAACGCATAGGGCCAAGGTATCAAGATTTAATGAGCAATCAAAAGAATTAGATGTAATAGCAGAAAACATGAGAATAATATTAGGAAAAACTATATTCAGATTACCAATAATATACCAATTGGATAATATGAAACAACAAGTGTTGTTAGGAAATAACTTCCTAGAATATTTTAAAATACAAGTTATAGATAGTAACACTTTTAGCTTACAAACACCTTGTAATAAATGGATAGTATTAAAAAGAATATTACCGATACATACCTTAAGATTATGTACTATAAAGAATGATAGGAATAATAACCTACAACTATTAAAAGAAAAATATCTGAATACATTAAAAATAAACTTTGGAGAAAATCCAATTCAGCTATGGGAAAAAGAAAAGATATATGCAGAGATCAAACTGATAAACGAAAATGATATAGTAAGATCTAAACCTATAAGATATAGCCCAACAGACCAAAAGGAATTTGAAACCCAACTAAAAGAATTAATAGAATTAAAATTATTACAAGAAAGTAAAAGCCCACATAGCAGCCCAGCCTTTTTAGTAAGGAAACATAGCGAATAGAAAAGAGGAAAAGCCAGAATGGTAATAGATTATAGAGAACTAAACAAAAAGACTACATTTGATGGATACTTTTTACCATATAAAAGAAATCTCATTAACAGACTAGGGAATAAAAAATGGTTTAGCAAATTTGACTGTAAGAGAAGTTTTTGGCAAATAAAACTAACCAAAGAATCAAAACCCCTAAATGCTTTTAGTGCCCTCAAGGACACTATGAATGGAACGTATTACCCTTTGGATTAAAAAATGCACCACAAATATTCCAGAGAAGAATGGATCAGGTGTTTAGAGCATTGAAAAAGTTTTGTATAGTATATGTCGATGACATATTAATATTTAGTGATAATCTAAATGATTATATAAAACACTAGAAAACTTTATAACAACCATAAAACAACACGGAATACTATTATCAGAAAAGAAATCCAAAATATTTAAAAATAGTATTGAATATTTAGGATATATTATAGATAACAAAGGATTACAACTACAAGATCATATAGTAACAAAAATAAAAAACTTCAAAGAAAAATTAGACAGTAAAAAAGAAGTAAAACAATTCCTAGGAAAAATAAATTATGCTTCAGATCACATAAAAGATTTACCACTCTTGAGAAAACCACTACAAGATTTAATAAAGAAAAACATAACCTTTGAATGGAAACAAGAACATACTAAAGCTATAAAAGACATCAAAGGGAAAGTAAAATCACTACCCAAACACAGAATACCAACTGAAAAGGACCATCTAGAACTTTTCACTAATGCAAGTGATATAGGATGGGGAGCCCATTTTTCTCCTCCATGTCCACATATAAGTGGTTTTTATTTATCTATATCCTCTTTATCACAGGCTATGAGGACCGCTCCCCATGCTATATCACTTGCATTAGTGAAAAGTTCTAGATGGTCCTTTTCAGTTGGTATTCTGTGTTTTGGTAGTGATTTTACTTTCCCTTTGATGTATTTTATAGCTTTAGTATGTTCTTGTTTCCATTCAAAGGTTATGTTTTTCTTTATTAAATCTTGTAGTGGTTTTCTCAAGAGTGGTAAATCTTTTATGTGATCTGAAGCATAATTTATTATTCTTAGGAATTGTTGTACTTCTTTTTTACTCTCTAATTTTTCTTTGAAGTTTTTATTTTTGTTACTATATGATCTTGTAGTTGTATTCCTTGGTTATCTATAATATATCCTAAATATTCAATATTGTTTTTAAATATTTCGGATTTCTTTTCTGATAATAGTATTCCGTGTTGTTTTATAGTTGTTATAAATTTTTCTAGGTGTTTTATATGATCATTTAGATTATCACTAAATATTAATATGTCATCGACATATACTATACAATGGTTTTTCAATGCTCTAAACACCTGATCCATTCTTCTCTGGAATATTTGTGGTGCATTTTTTAATCCAAAGGGTAATACGTTCCATTCATAGTGTCCTTGAGGGGCACTAAAAGTTGTTAGGGGTTTTGATTCTTTGGTCAGTTTTATTTTCCAAAAACCGCTCTTACAGTCAAATTTGCTAAATCATGTTTTATTCCCTAGTTTGTTAATGAGGTTTCTTTTATATGGTAAAAAGTATCCATCAAATATAGTATTTTTGTTTAGTTCTCTATAATCTATTACCATTTTGGCTTTTCCTCTTTTCTGTTCGCTATGTTTCCTTACTAAAAGGTTGGGCTGCTATGTGGGCTTTTACTTTCTTGTATTAATTTTAAATCTATTAATTCTTTTAGTTGGATTTCAAATTCCTTTTGGTCTGTTGGGCTATATCTGATAGGTTTAGATCTTACTATATCATTTTCATTTATCAATTTGATCTCTGCATATATCTTTTCTTTTTCCCATTGCTGAATTGGATTTTCTCCATAGTTTATTTTTAATGTAGTCAGATATTTTTCTTTTAATAGTTTTAGGTTATTATTCCTATCATTCTTTATAGTACATAATCATAAGGTATGTATTGGTAATATTCTTTTTAATACTATCCATTTATTACAAGGTGTTTGTAAGCTAAAAGTGTTACTATCTATAACTTGTGTTTTAAAATAATCTAGGAAGTTATTTCCTAACAACACTTGTTGTTTCATATTATCCAATTGGTATATTATTGGTAATCTGAATATAGTTTTTCCTAATATTATTCTCATGTTTTCTGCTATTACATCTAATTCTTTTGATTGCTCATTAAATCCTGATACCTTGGCCCTATGCGTTCTGGTTCTTTTCCATCTATCTGATACCAATTTAGTAGCGGATCTTTTCATCATCTAACGAACCTAAAGAGGGTAGGAATATAGATGGTAGGTTGATAAAGTTTTTTCAGAGTTTATCAAATAGTAAGCATGTAATAAGGAAGTGCGTTATATCAACTCAAATTTCATTTTTTAAATAAAGTCTATAATTTTTAATCAGTGTAAGCATCATAATTGCAGAGATAAACATTTATCAAAATCATAATTAAAAACATACTAGTCTAGAAATCATACCTCTTAATCAGAATTTTAGATCACCGGAGATTTCAACCTTACCCTAGCTCTGCCTCCCTTCTCCTTCCTCAGAATTGCGGGATAATTGGCCTGGGTGCCTGGGAATTCTCAACAGAATATCCTCTCAAATTCACACTAAGGTGCTAGTTTATAGACTGATATGATAATAATTATAATCTCTCAAAGTGTTTCTTTCCTGTGGTATTATGATATTCTCACCGATCTTGATTATAGACAAGAGAGAGTTTAGCTAGACATAAATATTCTCAAGTGAAGAATTGTATAGAAGTTTTTCGAATGAATATTCAGGTTACAAGAGGCTCCTTATATAGATGACCTCAGTTGTTCACTGTTCATTACTTTTCTCAAAAGTCGTAAAGTAAATAGTAGTTACTTTTCAGAAAGTCATAAAGTAAACAGTAATAAATAGTAATTGCTACAATTTGTCTGCTACTTTTTCAAAAGTTGTTTGTCTTCTGCCGCTTTTTTCAAAAGGTTGTTCGTCTTCTTTCCAAAAGTTGTTTGTCTTCTTTCTACTGCTTTTGATAATGTTTTTCCAGGTGTCCTTGATGTTATTCTTTTGACGTTGAGTTGATTTTTTCACCGGCTTATTTTGTCTTGTAGTAATCATTTTTGGGCTGCAAGTAGTGAAAATTACAGGCTCCCTGTTCGAAGTAATTTTTTTGGGCTCCAAGTAGTGAAAACTACAGGCTCCCTGTTCGAAGTAATCTTTTTTGGGCTGCAAGTAGTGAAGACTACAGGCTCCCTGTTCAGAGTAATCATTTTTTGGGCTGCAAGTAGTAAATACTACATGCTCCCAATTTTGTTGGGCTTCACATAGTAAACTACATGATTCCTTTGTTCTGATAATCAATAAGATCTTATGCAAAAGGATCAGAGTTTTCTCCCTTTTTTGTCACATTAGTAGTAATGGTAGGCCTGGTGTTTATCACAGGCCTTTTGTTCTGTCCAATTATTCTTTGGTATTGTTCAATGGTTTCTCTTGCATGCTTGTATTTTATATTTACTATTTTTTCATGCATGTCGCTTAGTCTCGTGGTATCCTGAGTCATAATATCATTGTCATAATACAAGGTAATAATATCCTCAACTTCTCCTCAACTTCAGTTTATCTGCCATTGATATGGATGATGAAGAAGATGGTATGGTTGATGGCATGGTTGCTAATTTTGATATAAATGGTCCCATGGTGGGGTTTTCTGGTTTTTTCAGTGTAGTAATAGGTGTTCTGGATGATGATGATTCACTTTGTATGTTTTTCACAGTTATCAGGTCTTGTATAGCTTCTCTAAGCTGGTTGATAGTGTTGGTATTTTCTTGTAATCTGGTTATAAGGATTTCATTGGTTTGTATAAGGGATTGTATGGTTTTAGTAATGCACTCTTCGATCTTGTTACTGTTGCTCGACATTATTATATCTGCTAAGAAAATCAGCTAAAACATTTTTAGTTCCAGATATATTCTTAACAATAAAGTCATAACAACAAAAGAAAGATTGTCATTTTCTCATTTTATTCAATTCTGGTAAAGGATCTATTTTATTTGTAATAAACGTCTTTACCTGGGTGTTATCAGTTCTAACAATAAATTTTACTGGTAACAAGTGGTAATGGAATCTTTTTATTCCGAATTTTAACGCTAATAATTCCTTTTCGTTTATATGATAATTTTTCTCATTTGGTTTCCACGTTCCTCCTCCATGTCCACATATAAATGGTTTTTCTTTATCTATATCCTCTTTATCATAGGCTATGAGGACTACTCCCCATCCTATATCACTTGCATCAGTGAAAAGTTCTAGATGGTCCTTTTCAGTTGGTATTCTGTGTTTTGGTAGTGATTTTACTTTCTCTTTGATGTCTTTTATAGCTTTAGTATGTTCTTGTTTCCATTCAAAGGTTATGTTTTTCTTTATTAAATCTTGTAGTGGTTTTCTCAAGAGTGGTAAATATTTTATGTGATCTGAAGCATAATTTATTATTCCTAGGAATTGTTGTACTTCTTTTTTACTCTCTAATTTTTCTTTGAAGTTTTTTATTTTTGTTACTATATGATCTTGTAGTTGTAATCATTGGTTATCTATAATATATCCTAAATATTAAATACTGTTTTTAAATATTTTGGATTTCTTTTCTGATAATAGTATTCCGTGTTGTTTTATGGTTGTTATAAATTTTTCTAGATGTTTTATATGATCATTTAGATTATCACTAAATATTAGTATGTCATCGACATCTACTATACAAAAGTTTGTCAATGCTCTAAACACCTGATCCATTCTTCTCTGGAATATTTGTGGTGCATTTTTTAATCCAAAGGGTAATACGTTCCATTCATAGTGTCCTTGAGGGGCACTAAAAGTTGTTAGGGGTTTTGATTCTTTGGTCAGTTTTATTTGCCAAAACCCACTTTTACAGTCCAATTTGCTAAACCATTTTTTATTCCCTAGTATGTTAATGAGGTTTCTTTTATATGGTAAAAAGTATCCGTCGAATATAGTCTTTTTGTTTAGTTTTCTATAGAATATTATCATCATGGCTTTTCCACTTTTCTGTTCGCTATGTTTCCTTACTAAAAAGGCTGGGCTACTATGTGGGCTTTTGCTTTCTTGTATTAATTTTAAATCTAATAATTCTTTTAGTTGGGTTTCAAATTTCTTTTGGTCTGTTGGGAAATATCTGATAGGTTTAGATCTTACTATATCATTTTCATTTATCAGTTTGATCTCTGCATATATCTTTTCTTTTTCCCATAGCTGAATTGGATTTTCTCCAAAGTTTATTTTTAATGTATTCAGATATTTTTCTTTTAATAGTTGTAGGTTATTATTCATATCATTTTTTATAGTACATAATCTTAAGGTATGTATTGGTAATATTCTTTTTATTACTATCCATTTATTACAAGGTGTTTGTAAGCTAAAAGTGTTACTATCTATAACTTGTGCTTTAAAATAATCTTGGAAGTTATTTCCTAACAACACTTGTTTCATATTATCCAATTGGTATATTATTGGTAATCTGAATATAGTTTTTCCTAATATTATTCTCATGTTTTCTGCTATTATGTCTAATTCTTTTGATTGCTCATTAAATCCTGATACCTTGGCCCTATGTTTTCTGGTTCTTTTCCATCTATGTGATTCTAATAGGTCTTTTCTTGCTAAGCATAAATCTGCTCCACTGTCAATAAAGATTTTTTGTTTTATCATTTTATTAGACTTGTATTCTATATGGAATTCTATATAGATTGCTACCATTTATCCAATATTCGTATCTCTCAACCGTTGTTGGAGGTCTTCATCCTGCTCATATTTTTTACTTCTTGACTAATATCTTCATCCATCATTAGTATTTGTATTTGTTTTCTTATTTAAATAAGTCTCCAGTTTATTTCGCTTATTCTTTTCATTATTCTCCCAAGGTTTTTTGTAACCTTTTTATGTCTATCCAAATAATATTTGTTTGCTTTTTCATTAGTTGTTGAAGTCATAACTAATTTGTATCTAATATGTTGGTCGCATTGTATCCAGTAATATCTTTCCTCTAGTAGTTTGTTTCTCTCTTTTCCTAATGTATTCATTTTATTCAGAAGTAGTTTCACTTTCTGTTCTTTGGTTAATGAATTGGACATTTTCTAGGTCTGATTCATTTTCTTCTTCTGTTTGACTAATATAAAAGTCTTCATATTCATACCATTTATCATTGTCTTCTTTTGGTGTTCATGTCCTTATTGGTTCATATTTATATCTTTCTTTTTCTATGATCTTTTTTCCATTATTTCTCAAAAACGGAAGTACACTGGGTATACTAGGTTCTTGTTTTTCCATCAAAATTCTCCTTTTTTATTTAATATTGCCAGACCTTCTAATGTTTTTTCTACTTGAGATGAAAACTTTGGTTTCATTTTACTTATATCTACCATTATGGGTTTTTTACTTCTTCTCCATGCATCTATTGGTACTATTTCAGGTTGTCTTGTGGTAGTTTTGACTATTGTATTTTCTCTACTTGTACTTGGTTCATTATCTCCTGCTACCTCTTTACCTTTGTTTTTGTCTTCTAATATCATATTAAGTTTTTCCAATATTATCTTAAACGTTGGTATTTCAGATGTATTCCATAGATTAGTCAGTTCCTCTCTCATCATTTGTTGGGTACGTTTCTGATTTTCTTATATTTCATCCATCTTTGTTATTGTACTCTTAAGTTATTCTTTTACTATTATTTCTTTCCAAAGTTCTTGTATTTTTTCGTTATTATTAGTCAGGATTGTTTATTCTTTTCTTCAATCCATTTCCCACATCTATCCATATTTTATCAAACTTATCACATTTTTGTTCTAATCTTTCTATTTTATTTTCTAGTTTAGTTTCTTTTGCTTTATACCTTATTTCAGTTGGGAAAATATTTCTCCTGATAAGATTGTCCTTATTTCCTTTAGTTTTAGCTTTTTCTCAATTATCTTCTCTTGTATACTCATACTTTATTTATGAATCACGTTTTTCCTTGATCATTTATTTCTCTTCCGTTATTATTTATTTTATAGTTTATCATTATTAAAAAAACCTCTTAGATATAATAAAGATATAAACCAACACATAATAAGTTGCAGAATAAGTATAGATCTAATAGAAGAAAGAGATCAACGCCTACAAGAAAATTCTGATCAGATATATAATCAGAAAGAGATTATTAAAGAATTACGTAATAGGATAGCATTAGAAGAAGAACAGTATAAGTACATAAACTTACTGAAATATGGATAAAGGAAATAAATAATAGAAGAATCTAAAGATTCACACTATCAAATGACTACGTATGAAGGAGGATCAACCCAAACACTAAGCTTTAAACCGGAAATTTATCAGAAAATACAAGATGAAAGAGAAGAATTATCTATAAAGAAAATATTTAAAACTAAATGGTTTGAAAGAAACAAAGAAATAAGGTATATAGCACATAAACATGAAAACATAATAGATACTACAAGTGTAAATGGAAGAACAAAAATTAATTTTGAAAGAAATAATCCCCTTGATTATTTTCTTTACTTGAAAGGCTATATATACAAGTTACAAAATAGGAGAATCCTATTCCTATTCTATTCTAAAAACCTTATTCTATACATTTATGGTAATACACTAATTATGGTAATACACTACTAATTATATTACAATATTACCTAAACTAGGCTACTAAATATTTACCATAAATTACTTTACATAAACAACCAAAACCAAGAGCTATTATTGGGACCAAATCTGAGATTTAATATACACAATATACATATTGTGTATATTTAACACACCCCCGCAGTCATAGCGGGCGGTCTTCGAACGCTGAGACTGTCCCTAAAATCTTCAAAAAGGACCGAGGGAAGACCCTTTGTAAAGATGTCTGCAATCTGATATTTTGACGGGACATGGCATACGCGAACGTGACCCCGAGCAACCTTTTCACGGACAAAGTGAATGTCCATTTCGATATGTTTAGTGTGTTGGTGCTGAACCGGATTACCTGAAAGGTAGATGACAGTAATATTATCGCAATAAACCAAGGTTGCCTTTTGAATAGGACAATGAAGCTCTAAAAGCAAATTATGTAACCAACATGATTATGAGACCACATTAGCTACCTCTCGATATTCAGCCTCGGCACTTGAGCGGGATAGAGTGGCCTGACGCTTCGCAGACCAGGAGACCAAGTTGCTGCCAAGAAACATACAGTAGCCAGACGTTGACCGTCTAGTGTCAGGACAACCACCCCAATCTGCATCAGTGTATGAGACAAGTGTGGATGTCGATGAAGGATACAAATGCAAACCATAGTCCAGTGTACCCTGAATATACCGGATGATGCATTTGATTGCATTCATGTGCTCAACTCTGGGATCATTCATGAATAAACACACCTACTGAACAACATACGTAATATCTGGTCTGGTAAAGGTAAGATACTGAAGAGCCCCTGCAAGACTGCGATAGCGGGTCGGATCCTCGTTAGGGATGCCGACAGTGGCACCAAGTTTGGGCTTAGTATCAACTGGAGTGGAAGTGGACTTACAGGATGAAATCCCAGCCCTCTCGATGATCTCAGCCACATACTTTCTTTGAGAGAAAAACAAACCATCTGAATGACGCTTAACGGCAATCCCCAAAAAGTAACTCAAGGGCCCTAAGTCCTTCATAGCAAACTCATAGCTGAGCATGGTCATGATAGACTGGCGTAATGCATCGAAAAAGGCAGTCAAAATGATATCATCCATATATAACAGAATGTAGGCCAAGGATGAACTACGACGGTAGATGAACAATGAATTATCTGACCTACTGTGAGTGAACCCAATAGTCGAAACATAGTCAGCAAACCTTGTATACCAGGCCCGTGGAGACTGCTTAAGCCCATATAAGGACTTCTTCAACAAACAGACATTATGAGGACGATTAGGATCTTTGAACCCCAACGGCTGATGCATATATACTATTTCCTTGAGATCACCATGTAGAAAAGCATTCTTGACATCCAACTGATGAATAGGCCATGTCTTTGAAAGAGCCAAGCTAAGCACAGTGCGAATAGTAGCCGGCTTGAATACCGGGCTAAACGTCTCCCCACAATATATCCCAACATGTTGAGTCTTACCATCACCCACTAGCCGCGCCTTATGTCGAGCAAATGACCCATCCGAATTCTCCTTATGAGCAAAAATCCACATAGACCTGATAACATTAATACCATATGGACGGGGCACCAACTCCCACGTCTTATTATCAATAAGAGCATTATATTCATCAGTCATAGCAATTTTCCAATTAGGGTCATTTAAGGCGGACACATGATTACGAGGCAAGGGGGATTTAGAGACATCAGAATGTAAATTAAAATGTCTTTTAGGTGTAAAAATACCCCGCTGACTACGAGTGACTGGTCTATGACTCGAGAAAGAATTGAGTGAAATTTGAGAATTTGCTGGGCTCGGGACGGACTGGCCAGCAGGTAGTGGGCCTGCTGGCCCAAATTGGTAATTTGGAGCAGCCACTGGACCAGTTCCAGAATTGGGCTGGACTGGCCTAATTGTTGGGACTGATCCGATGGTGGAACGTGGACGGCGATGGGGGGCCGGCGATGGGGCGGCAAGGCGATGGGCCATTGTAGATTTTTGGGTGCGGGAGATGTCCGAAAAATGCCGAATAATATACGGGGATATTTGGTCATCCAAAAAATTATACGACCTAGGCTCGGGAGTATGAACTTTCGTAAAAGGAAATTGGGTTTCATCAAAAATGACATGGCGATTAATTATGATTTTCTTGGAGGATAAATCAAAGCATTTATAACCACGATGATCAGACGGATAACCCAAAAACACACACGGAGGAGACCGAGCCTGAAGTTTGTTAATTGTGGTGGATGGGAATAATGGATAACACAAGCACCCAAAAACTTGAAGATGAGAATAAGAAGGGTTTTTATTATATAGGATTTGGAGGGGGGAAGAATATGTCAGACCTTTGGACGGAATTATATTAAGGAGATATGTTGCCATTTGCAGAGCATGATGCCAAAAATATGAGGGTACGGAAGCATGAAGTAAGAGAGTGCGGACAATGTTATTTATGGAACGAATTTTGCGTTCGGCTTTCCCATTTTGAGAAGATGTATGAGGGCACGAAAAATGAAAATTGATTCCATTATTATCACAGAACTCCCGAAACACCCTATTGGCATACTCTTTCCCATTCTCACACTGAATATTTTTTATTTCTCTTTCAAATTGTGTTATAATGAAACCTCTAAATTTTATGAAGAACGAAAACACTTGAGATTTATTGGCAATTGGAAACGTCCACAAAAATTTAGAATAATCATCCAAAAAAAGAACATAATATCGATGACCTAACGAACTTAGAACAGGAGACGTCCGTAGGTCACTATGAATAATATCAAATGGCTTTGAAGTATGAGGATTTGAGTCCACAAATGGCAACTTAACAATTTTTTCTAACGAACAAGATTGACAAATTTGAGTACGACTCGTACCCTTACAAGAAATAAAGCTATTTTTATCTAAAACTGATAAAATAGAAGATCCCGGATGACTAAGGCGAGCATGCCACAAGGAAGGAGAAATGGCTGCAAAAACTTACGGTAAGGCTTGACTCGATGGACTGAAATCGGGCATGATAGGATAAAGATCCCCCCTACTATCACACCTCATGAGATGACTACCCGTCTTGAAATCCTTCACAGAGAAACCAAAAGGATCAAATTCAACAGAAACGGAATGGTCAGTGGTGAACTTTCGCACAGACACTAAGTTTTTAATCAATTTGGGTGCATGTAAAGTATTTTTCAAGATAAGGGGTAGATTGGGGGGAGACAACGTTTTCTGACCATAACCCTGAATTAGAATAGAGTTGCCATTACCAATAATTATACCCCGAGGGTTGCTCAAATTGGAATAAGATGAGAGAGTACCTAAATCGAAAGTCATGTGAGTAGTGGCACCAGTGTCCATATACCAATTTGGGTCCAGTTGAGTCAAACCCAATATGAGCATCGCGGCCTCGATATCTGTCTGAGTGGGGCCTGTTGCGTGGTGAGCTTGCGGAGGTCGGGGCCCAAGTATTCTAGGACTGGGCTGCACTGCATCGTTGTTGCCGTTGCGTTCTTGGGCGGTGGCTAGTGGGCCGCCACTGCTGATTATTGGGCCTGAAAGGCTGGCCAGCCCACTGGCTGCTGGGAACTGCTGGAATGTAGGGGATGATGGCCCACTGCCCACTGCCATGGGCCCCATTGTTGGGACCAGTAGGATGGTGGGCCACTGTTCATTGGACGGGGCCCACTGCCTGCTTGCTGACCACCGGAACCACCACCGAAACGCCGTGTTTGCCCCCACGGTTTTTGTTATTATTCTTACGATTATTTTTACCGCCACCATGAGTACGGTTTTGGCCCGAATTATCAACAAAACCTGAAGAACTTGGGGAGGACGCCATCATGACAACGGGGCTTGCTCCGGTCGCCGCCTTTTTAGCCAACCCGGCTTCTTCCAAAGTAAGCATGGAGCAGGCTTGATAGAAGGCGGGAAGAGGGTTTCTTTGACAAAGGAGAGTTCCAACGCCATTATAGGCCTCCGAAAGGCCGGAAACCAATTGTAGAACCAGATAATTATTTGTTACAGGTGCGCCAACATTACGGAGTTGATCCGCCAACTCCTTGAGTTTCTTGCAATATGCCGATACGTTTGGAAAGTCTTTCATGCGAACTAGAGAGAATTTCTGTTCGAGTGTGTTGGCACGTGAATTTTGGTTATCTTTGAATATGTCACGCAATCTATTCCAGGTAGCCATTACCGTGGTATCCGGCTCAATAATCGTCTATAAAAGGTCAACCGAAATAGTGGAATAGATCCACTGGAGAACGGTAGCATCAAGCGTAATCCATAACTGAGGATCCTCCGTGGGAAGAGGTGTAGAGGGAGGAATTATGTGATGGATAACTTGATGGGAGATAGCGTGAATTTTAAACAATTCTGCCCACGTCGCATATTGGACGTTTTCCATTTCAAGTACAATAGGGATAATGTTCTTGACGTTAGAACCATGAGGGCATGATGATAATTGTTCTTAGACATATTGAAAGAACAAAGGAGGGGAAATTTAAGAGAGATTTTTTAGAGCGGAAGACAAAATTTGGGAGAGAAACCCGAGGGGGGGTCTCGGCCGAGAGAGGGTACAAAAGTTGGGAGCGAAAACTTTTGTTTAGACCTAGTCTCTTGATACCATGAAAGAAATAATCCCTTGATTATTTTCATTACTTGAAAAGCTATATATAAAAGTTACAAAATAGGAGAATCCTATTCCTATTCTATTCTAAAAACCTTATTCTATACATTTATGGTAATACACTAATTATGATAATACACTACTAATTATATTACAATATTACCTAAACTAGGATACTAAATATTTACCATAAATTACTTTACATAAACAACAAAACCGAGAGCTATTATTGGGACCAAATCTGAGATTTAATATACTGTGTATATTGTGTATATTTAACAAATTTAATAACAGATGAAGTAATAAAAAGAGAATTAACAAAACTATCTACTAGAGAAGCCAGAAAATACAGAAGTATATACTTCGGAGGAGTAGAATTTACTATAAAAGCATACTTCCAGAAAAACATAGATACACCTATACAGATATACATATTAGATGATAGAATACTAGGACCCTCACACCATCGAAAAGATTAATACCGAGAATAGAAGGATCCAGATTAAGTATCACAAGAGATCAAAATAGACCACAACAACCTAGAATACTAGATTTAATAAATATAAACACAAGTATATTAAAAGTTAAAGTAATAATATTCAAAGGAATAATAACAACAGATTGTGTAGCAGAGATAAACACTGGAGCTATTAAAAGCTTTATACATATGAGCAAAATAAATGAAAATGATTGTGAATTAATAGACCCACAAACTCATAATTATCCTGAAAATGATAGAGAAATAATAATTACAAAAAGCATTAATTTGAGATTCAAAATCCAAGATCTGGAATATAAGATAAACATAGGAGTAATAGAATATGACAGTTTAAACGAATTGCTCTTAGGGAGTGATTTTTTAATAATGATAAACTATAAAATAAATAATAACGGAATAGAAATAAATAATCAATGAAAAACACGATTCATATATAAAGTATGAGTATACAAGAGAAGATAATTGAGAAAAAGCTAAAACTAAAGGAAATAAGGACAATCTTATCAGGAGAAATATTTTTCCAACTGAAATACTTAAGGTACAAAGCAAAAGAAACTAAACTAGAAAATAAAATAGAAAGATTAGAACAAAAATGTGATAAGTTTGATAAAATATGGATAGATATGGGAAATGGATGGAAGAAAAGAATAAACAATCCTGACTAATAATAATGAAAAAATACAAGAACTTTGGGAAGAGATAATAGTAAAAGAAAAATTAAAGAGTACAATAACAAAGATGGATGAAATAAAAGAAAATCAGAAATGTACCCAACAAATGACGAGAGAGGAACTGACTAATCTATGGAATACATCTGAAATACCAACGTTTAAGATAATACTGGAAAAACTTAATATGATATTAGAAGACAAAAACAAAGGAAAAGAGGTAGCAGGAGAAAATGAACCTAACACAAGTAGAGAAAATACAGTAACTAAAACTACCACAAGACAACCTGAAATAGTACCAATAGATGCATGGAGAAGAAGTAAAAAGCCTATAATGATAGATATAAGTAAAATGAAACCAAAATTATCGTCTCAAGTAGAAAAAACATTAGAAGGTCTGGCAATATTAAATAAAAAAGGAGAATTTTGATGGAAAAACAAGAACCTAGTATACCCAGCGTACTTACGTTTTTGAGAAATAATGGAAAAAAGATCATAGAAAAAGAAAGATATAAGTAAGAACCAATAAGGACACGAACACCAAAAGAAGATACATATTCAAAAGAAGATAATATTTATCTAAAGAACGTAGAAAAAACAACCTACGACTATCTAAACTTAAAATTGGATAAACAAGAGTTAGAAATAGCTGAATTAAAAATAGAAAATACTAGACTAAAATTACATAGTAATGAAGAATGGTATGATAAGTACAAAAAATACAAACACAAGTTTATAGATACAAAAAAGATATTAAAAGAAGCAAAGGTAGAAATAAAACAAATGAAGGAAGAATTAATAAAAACCAATAGAAAACTAGAACAAGCAGAAGAAACAAAACAAGAACTAAAAGAATTAAAGGAGGAAATGCAGATACTTAGAGAACAAGTAAAGGTTAAAAGGAAAAAAGAAGGTAAGAAGAAATACGAGCGATGAAAGTACTAGCAGTAACGAAAAAACTGATAGTGATTCAGATAATAACGATAAACCTAATAACCAAGAAATACTAGTAGAATTTATAGAGGAAATAGAAAACGAAGAAAACTCAGAAATAATAAAGGAAAATAACCAGATGATGGAAGCTCTACAAAAAATAAAAAGAGTAAATGCTATTATAGAAGAAGAACCTGAGAGTGACATAGAAAAAGAATATAATAGACCAGAAGAAACAGAAATAGAATCAGATGATATAATAAATGAAAATGCGAATGATTATCCTCTAGAGGAGTTAGTAGATCCCAACCTAGAGGTAATAGAAAGAAAACGAATTAGATTACCAAACCACATACCAGCAGGACAACAAACAGAATTTAGAGAATTTGTAGGATCAATGGCTCAAGGAGTAAATTACAACAGATACTTTCTCGACTTAGATAACGTTTATGATGAACAAAAAATAGGAAGAAGAATAACATATTAGAATCTTGGAATGTACATAGCTATAATGAACACTACACATACAGAAAACCTAAAATACATGTACGAATTAATATCTAGTACACTAATTGGAAAAGTAGCATACTGGATAGAATCTATAGCGTATCAACTAAGAGGAGAAGTACTTAGTCACGCAACAGACTGGAAATCCATGTTAATGATATTTGATATTATACTAAAAAGAGAATTTTTAGGAGAAAAATGGATAGTGGCCAGAGAAAAAGTATTCGCAGAAAGAAAAATTAAAATAATAATGAGTCTAAACAATATGAAGTGTTGTAAAATTAATAAATTACCAGAATACACGATTAACTTTAGCAAGTTCTTCTATGAAGCAAGGTTTTTACCGGAAGAAGGTCTAATATACCAACAACTTTATTACGACCATCTACCAACACCGTATAATACAGAAATATCAAAAGAATACACCCAACTAGAACCAAAGGAAAACACCTTAGGGGAAAGAATACGAGTACTAAGAGCATACCTAATGAGAAAATGCGAAGAATTTAGGATGCAACAAAAGATTAAAAAGGATAAAAAAAATTAGGATTAAGAGAAATATGTGGATTCACGGAAAAAAGATTAGTATTCGGATGTGATGACAAAAGAAAAGAGAAAAAATATAAAAAGAAACACATAAAATATCAAAAAAAGAGATACAAAAAGAATAACAATTATAATAACCAAAATTATAACAATAAACCTTATTACAGACCTTACAGGAAAAAGAGATTTAAAAGGTATAAAAATACCCCTGAAACCAGAAGAAAATTTAGAAAAAGAAAATACGTAAAACCTATTAACACAGAAAAGGCTAAAGAATGCACATGTTGGAATTGCAATGAAAAGGGACATTATGCTAACAAATGCCCAAAGCTAAAGAAAAAAGGAATAAAATACATAAACACAACACAATTTATAATGAGATTACAACAGATTAAAGAAGACAATGATAAATGGTATGAATATGAAGACTTTTATATTAGTCAAACAGAAGAAGAAAATGAATCAGACCTAGAAAATGTCCAGTTCATTAACCAAAGATCAGAAAGTGAAACTACTTCTGAATAAAATGAATACATTAGGAAAAGAGAGAAACAAACTACTATAGGAAAGAGATTATTGGATACAATGCGACCAACATATTAGATACAAATTAGTTATGACTTCAACAACTAATGAAAAAGGAAACAAATATTATTTGGATAGACATAAAAAGGTTACAAAAAACCTTGGGAGAATAATGGAAAGAATAAGCGAAATAAACTGGACACTTATTGAAATAAGAAAACAAATACAAATACTAATGATGGATGAAGATATTAGTCAAGAAGTAAAAGAATATGAGCAGGATGTAGACCTCCAACAAAGGTTGAGAGATATGAATATTGGATAAATGGTAGCAATCTATATAGAAGCCCATATAGAATACAAGCCTAATAAAATCATAAAACAAAAAATCTTTATTGACAGCGGAGCAGATTTATGCTTAGCAAGAAAAGACGTATTAGAATCACATAGATGGAAAAGAGCCAGAACACATAGGGCCAAGGTATCAGGATTTAATGAGCAATCAAAAGAATTAGATGTAATAGCAGAAAACATGAGAATAATATTAGGAAAAACTATATTTTAGATTACCAATAATATACCAATTGGATAATATGAAACAACAAATGTTGTTTAGGAAATTGATAGTATTAAAAAGAATATTACCAATACATACCCTAAGATTATGATAATAACCTACAACTATTAAAAGAAAAATATCTGAATACATTAAAAATAAACTTTGGAGAAAATCCAATTCAACTATGGGAAAAAGAAAAAATATATGCAGGAGTCAAGCTGATAAATGAAAATGATATAGTTAGGTCTAAACCTATCAGATATAGCCCAACAGACCAAAAGGAATTTGAAACCCAACTAAAAGAATTATTAGATTTAAAATTAATACAAGAAAGCAAAAGCCCACAAAGTAGCCCAGCCTTTTTAGTAAGGAAACATAGCGAACAGAAAAGAGGAAAAGCCAGGATGGTAATAGACTATAGAGAACTAAACAAAAAGACTATATTCGACGGATACTTTTTACCATATAAAAGAAACCTCATTAACAGACTAGGGAATAAAAAATGGTTTAGCAAATTTGACTGTAAGAGCGGTTTTTGGCAAATAAAACTGACCAAAGAATCAAAACCCCTAACAGCTTTTAGTGCCCCTCAAGGACACTATGAATGGAACGTATTACCCTTTGGATTAAAAATGCACCACAAATATTCCAGAGAAGAATGGATCAGGTGTTTAGAGCATTGTCAAACTTTTGTATAGTATATGTCGATGACATATTAATATTTAGTGATAATCTAAATGATCATATAAAACACCTAGATAAATTTATAACAACCATAAAACAACACGGAATACTGTTATCAGAAAAGAAATCCGAAATATTTAAAAACAGTATTGAATATTTAGGATATATTATAGATAATTACAACTACAAGATCATATAGTAACAAAAATAAAAAACTTCAAAGAAAAATTAGAGAGTAAAAAAGAAGTACAACAATTCCTAGGAATAATAAATTATGCTTCAGATCACATAAAAGATTTACCACTCTTGAGAAAACCACTACAAGATTTAATAAAGAAAAACATAACCTTTGAATGGAAACACGAACATACTAAAGCTATAAAAGACATCAAAGAGAAAGTAAAATGACTACCAAAACACAGAATACCAACTGAAAAGGACCATCTAGAACTTTTATCTGATGCAAGTGATATAGGATGGGGAGCAGTCCTCATAGCCTATGATAAAGAGGATATAGATAAAGAAAAACCACTTATATGTGGATTTGGAGGAGGAACGTGGAAACCAAATGAGAAAAATTATCATATAAACGAAAAGGAATTATTAGCGGTAAAATTCGGGATAAAAAGATTCCATTACCACTTGTTACCAGTAAAATTTATTGTTAGAACTGATAACACCCAGGTAAAGGCGTTTATTACAAATAAAATAGATCCCTTACCAGAATTGAACAAAAGGAGAAAATGGCAATCTTTCTTTTGTTGTTATGACTTTATTGTTAAGAATATATCTGGAACTAAAAATGTTTTAGCTGATTTTCTTAGCAGATATAATAATGTCGAGCAACAGTAACAAGATCGAAGAGTACATTACTAAAGCCATACAATCCCTTACAAAAACCAATGAAATCCTTATAACCCGATTACAAGAAAATACCAACACTATCAACCAGCTTAGAGAAGCTATACAATCCTGATAACTATGAAAAACATACAAAGTGAATCATCATCATCCAGAACACCTATTACTACACTGAAAAAACCAGAAAACCCCACCATGGGACCATTTATATCAAAATTAGCAACCATGCCATCAACCATACCATCTTCTTCATCATCCATATCAATGGCATATAAACTGAAGTACACACCTGAGTATATCAACGCTTATAAAAAGATTAACAAATTCTATGATTATAAGACTAATCCTCATATTATACGAAGTGCAAAAATGAGCAGGTACCCAAGATTTATATGCAGTGAACAAGCAAATTCGTAGGTGGTATCAAAACTATGCACCTACGGATTTATTGACAAACTAGTAGTCGATGAAAACATGAGCAACATTGCAAAACTACCAAGTATTATTGTGGAATCCACCAGATTAATGATGGAGTCATTCGGAAAAGGAATATACGGAATACAGGTATTTGATGCCTCTTTTGATTTAACTGGCAAACCAATTGTAATATGCCATATATTCAAAACGTGAAAAACAGTACAATCAGCGGAGACGATGAAAACCTGAACAAAAAGATCCCTTGCACTCTGGACAAATTCCAAGAATGGCTGAGTGCAAAAAGAACATTTGGATTAATCACACTGAAAACCAAGATAAAAGACATGCTAAGAGCAAAGAAGGCATGCATAATTGGAAACTCAAAGGGAGGAGAAGTTGAGGATATTATTACCTTGTATTATGACAATGATATTATGACTCAGGATACCACGAGACTAAGCGACATGCATGAAAAAATAGTAAATATAAAATACAAGCATGCAAGAGAAACCATTGAACAATACCAAAGAATAATTGGACAGAACAAAAGACCTGTGATAAACACCAGGCCTACCATTACTACTAATGTGACAAAAAAGGGAGAAAACTCTGATCCTTTTGCATAAGGATCTTATTGATTATCAGAACAAAGGAATCATGTAGTTTACTTAGTGAATCCCAACAGAACTGGGAGCATGTAGTATTTACTACTTGCAGCCCAAAAAATGATTACTCTGAACAGGGAGCCTGTAGTATTTACTACTTGCAGCCCAAAAAATGATTACTCTGAATAGGGAGCCTGTAGTATTTAGTACTTGCAGCCCAAAAATGATTACTCTGAACAGGGAGCCTGTAGTCTTCACTACTTACAGCCCAAAAAAGATTACTTCGAACAGGGAGCCTGTAGTTTTCACTACTTGCAGCCCAAAAAAGATTACTTCGAACAGGGAGCCTGTAGTTTTCACTACTTGCAGCCCAAAAAAGATTACTTCGAACAGGGATTTCTAGTCTGTTGCGTGACTAAGTACTTCTCCTCTTAGTTGATACGCTATAGATTCTATCCAGTATGCTACTTTTCCAATTAGTGTTCTAGATATTAATTCGTACATGTATTCTAGGTTTTCTGTATGTGTAGAGTTCATTATAGCTATATACATTCCAAGATTCCAATTTGTTATTCTTCTTCCTATTTCTTGTTCATCATAAACGTTATCTAAGTCGAGAAAGTATCCGTTGTAATTTACTCCTTGAGCCATTGATCCTACAAATTCTCTAAATTCTGCTTGTTGTCCTGCTGGTATATGGTTTGGTAATCTAGTTCGTTTTCTTTCTATTACCTCTAGGTTGGGATCTACTAACTCCTCTTCAGGATAATCATTCGCATCTTCATTTATTATATCATCTGATTCTATTTATGTTTCTTCTGGTCTATTATATTCTTTTTCTATGTCACTCTCAGGTTCTTCTTCTATAATAGCATTTACTCTTTTTATTTTTTGTAGAGCTTCCATTATCTGGTTATTTTCCTTTATTATTTCTGAGTTTTCTTCATTTTCTATTTCCTCTATAAATTCTACTACTCGTATTTCTTGGTTATTAGGTTTATCGTTATTATCTGAATCACTGTCAGTTTTTTCGTTACTGCTAGTACTTTCATCGCTCGTATTTCTTCTTACCTTCTTTTTTCCTTTTAACCTTTACTTGTTCTCTAAGTATCTGCATTTCCTCCTTTAATTCTTTTAGTTCTTGTTTTGTTTCTTCTGCTTGTTCTAGTTTTCTATTGGTTTTTATTAATTCTTCCTTCATTTGTTTTATTTCTACCTTTGCTTCTTTTAATATCTTTTTTGTATCTCTAAACTTGTGTTTGTATTTTTTGTACTTATCGTACCATTCTTCATTACTATGTAATTTTAGTCTAGTATTTTCTGTTTTTAATTCAGCTATTTCTAACTCTTGTTTATCCAATTTTAAGTTTAGATATTCATAGGTTATTTTTTCTACATTCTTTAGATAAATATTATCTTCTTTTGAATCTGTATCTTCTTTTGGTGTTCGTGTCCTTATTGGTTCATACTTATATCTTTCTTTTTCTATGATCTTTTTTCCATTATTTCTCAAGAACGTAAGTACGCTGGGTATATTAGGTTCTTGTTTTTCCATCAGAATTCTCCTTTTTTATTTAGACCTTCTAATATTTTTTCTACTTGAGACGATAATTTTGGTTTCATTTTACTTATATCTATCATTATAGGCTTTTTACTTCTTCTCCATGCATCTATTGGTACTATTTCAGGTTGTCTGGTGGTAGTTTTAGTTACTGTATTTTCTCTACTTGTGCTAGGTTCATTTTCTCCTGCTACCTCTTTTCCTTTGTTTTTGTCTTCTAATATCATATTAAGTTTTTCCAGTATTATCTTAAACGTTGGTATTTCAGATGTATTCCATAGATTAGTCAGTTCCTCTCTCATCATTTGTTGGGTACGTTTCTGATTTTCTTTTATTTCATCCATCTTTGTTATTGTACTCTTTAATTTTTCTTTTACTATTATCTCTTCCCAAAGTTCTTGTATTTTTTCATTATTATTAGTCAGGATTGTTTATTCTTTTTTTCCATCCATTTCCCATATCTATCCATATTTTATCAAACTTATCACATTTTTGTTCTAATCTTTCTATTTTATTTTCTAGTTTAGTTTCTTTTTCTTTGTACCTTAAGTATTTCAGTTCGGAAAATATTTCTCCTGATAAGATTGTCCTTATTTCCTTTAGTTTTAGCTTTTTCTCAATTATCTTCTCTTGTATACTCATACTTTATATATGAATCGCATTTTTCCTTAATCATTTATTTCTATTCCGTTATTATTTATTTTATAGTTTATCACTATTAAAAAATCACTCCCTAAGAGCAATTCGTTTAAACTGTCATATTCTATTACTCCTATGTTTATCTTATATTCCAGATCTTGGATTTTTAATCTCAAATTAATGCTTTTAGTAATTATTATTTCTCTATCATTTTCAGGATAATTATGAGTTTGTGGGTCTATTAATTCACAATCATTTTCATTTATTTTGCTCATATGTATAAAGCTTTTAATAGCTCCAGTGTTTATCTCTGCTACACAATATGTTGTTATTATTCCTTTGAATATTATTACTTTAACTTTTAATATACGTGTGTTTATATTTATTAAATCTAGTATTCTGGGTTGTTGTGTCTATTTTGATCTCTTGTGATACTTAATCTGGATCCTTCTATTCTCGGTATTAATCTTTTCGATGGTGTGAGGGTCCTAGTATTAAAATCCATATATATTTCCTCTGGTATAGTTATTTTGGAGTTTTCCTTATGTTCTATTGGTTCTAATATTTCTTGGTACATTCTTGGTACTACGATGTTCATTTCATGTTGTCTTTTTACATGGTGATTACCTGTTAAGGCATATATCATTTTTGTTTCAATGCTTATTACTTTGCTTCCTGGTGGCATGGTTATTCCATCTAATTTGTAATATAGTGTTAATGCTAAGTCTTTGTGTTCGTCTTTTAATGATATACTAAAGTCTGGTTGTACAGTAAATTTTAGTTTTTGATATATTAAATTTCCTTTTACTACTGATATTAAAGCATCTTGCAAGTTTCCTAGTATTCTGTCATCTAATATGTATATCTGTATAGGTGTATCTATGTTCTCGTGTTTATGTGCTATATACCTTATCTCTTTGTTTCTTTCAAACCATTTAGTTTTAAATATTTTCTTTATAGATAATTCTTCTCTTTCATCTTGTATTTTCTGATAAATTTCTGGTTTAAAGCTTAGTGTTTGGGTTGATCCTCCTTCATACGTATTCATTTGATAATATGAATCTTTAGAATCTTCTATTATTTCTTTTCCTTTATCCATATTTTAGTAAGTTTATGTACTTATATTGTTCTTCTATTATATCATTTAAATCTTTTAATTCATTATCTTTTCTAATTATTTCTCTTAATTTATCTTCCAGTAGTTTCATATTTTCTTCTTCTTTTTGTCTTATCCTTTCATTTTCTAATGCTAATCTATTTCTTAATTCTTTAATAATCTCTTTCTGATTATGCATCTGTTCAGAATTTTCTTGTAGGCGTTGATCTCTTTCTTCTATTAGATCCATACTTATTCTGCAACTTATTATGTGTTGGTTTATATCTCTATTATATCTAAGAGGTTTTTCTGCTACTATTCTGAGTTCTTCCAATTTATTCTGACGTTCCATTATTCTTTGTTCATCCATAGTGGTCTATCTCCATTCTTATATCTGCTTTTAGATCGTATATCATAGCATCTTGCTCTTTTATTCTAGTGTTTATTTCTATCGTTCTCCTATATGTATTCATAGCATCTTCTAAGTGTGTGCCTATGTCTTGTAATTCATTTTCTGAATATTCTTCATATGGTAAATTCTTTTTTCGTTTTACAGCTAATATCGCTTCTTGGATTCTCATTAATCTCTCATTCTCTTTTCTAAATTTTATCAAGAAATGTTTAATCTCATACCTCTTTCATAGTAGTTTATTCATCAGGTTAACATTTTTGAATGCATAATTTGTCTTCATTTTACAAGTTTAATCATTTTACAAGCTCTGATACCAATTAACGGGTTACGAGTCATTACATATTAATATTGAGGCTTCTAACCGTGCAACTCTTATTATCTCTACTGAAGCTAGTCTGGTGAGAAAAAAGAAAATATTTTACTTTGATAAGAGGTGGTGTGAGAAAGAGGAAATAACGAGTATTATCCAGGGAGCTTGGAAAAATGACTGTAGTGGCTTTGAGCAATCTCATTTTTACTTTAAATTAAAAAGTTGTAAGCATTCCTTAGTTGCATGGTTAAGGGCCGACAATGGAAATTCTAGGAAAGAGATTTGAGAGATTAAGAAGAGAATTGAGGAGGTTAAGAGGATCCCAAATAGTCTTGACTTTAATAAACTCAGAATGCTTCGCAAAGATTTAAGTCAAGCTTATAAAAATGAGGAGATATTTTGAAAACAAAAGTCTAGAGCCTTATGGTTAAAAGAAGGTGATAAAAATTCATCTTTTTTTCATATGACTACTATACAGAGGAGAAGGAGAAATGCTATTAAAGGGAAATGATGGACGATGGGTGTCGAATCATATAGGCATAGTGAGGATAGTTGAAGAATTTTATAACTGCTTATTTAAATCATCTAGGTTGATGGATCTTGAAAATATTATTCCTTACGTACCCGTTTCTCTTAATGAGTGTATGAATAGGAGGCTTGTAAGAGAAGTTTCGATGCAGAGATTAAAACGGTTGCATTTGCTATGTATCCCTTAAAAGCCCCTGGAATAGATGGAATGAACTCTTTATTTTTTTCAAAATTATTGGCATATTATTGGTAAAAACATTTGTGAGGCAGTAAGAAGTTTCTTCTATTGAGTCAAACCTTAATTACTTTAATTCCTAAAGTTAAAATTTCTAGATCTGTTACTCAATTTAGACCTATAAGTTTATACTCTAATGCGTATAAAATTATTGCCAAAGTGTTAGTTGCTAGAATGAAGGAAGTTCTTCCTATGGTGACATCTCCTAATCAATCTGCTTTTGTAGGGAATAGACAAAAACTGATAATGTTGTTCTGGCTCATGAACTTATGCATTTGCTAAAAAATAAAAAAAGAGAAATTTATGGCTATGAAGCTTGATATGTCTAAAACTTATGATAGAGTAGAATGGATGTCTGTTAAGGAAATGCTCTTAAGAATGGCCTTTGATCAAATTTTTGTTAGTTGGATAATGAAATGTCACTTCTACTACTATATAAGTAAAACCTCTATAAATTAATATTTTATAAATTAATAAACTCTCTAAAATAATAAAATCTTCCGGTCCTGACTTGGGCCTTTGTAAAAAATCATCAAATTCAATAAGATAATAATTTTTCGAAAAATCCCTTTATAAATATTAGGTCCCATTAAAACTCTAAATTAATAATTCATAAATATTACAATTATAAATATTATGGTAATTTGCTAAAATATGAATCTATTGTTACTTGATTTTTCTTAAAATTTAAATCTAATTGGATTTCATCCCTAACTTTTTAATTGCGACCAAGAGTTAGGTGTCGAGTTCTTTATTTGCAACAAAAATTTTGAAGAGTTGTTGTCACGCTCAAAGCCTCCTTTCTCGTGGATTGGTTCCAACGGTATTGAATCATCTTGACTTCATCATTAGTAGGATCTTCAATAATATCATCAACAATTTCCTCTAAACTTTGAACCATTGAACATTCATCATTTTCACCGGATAGTCCACCAATTTGTTGGCGTCCATTTCATTGCGATAACCAACATCCTTGACCATATTCTCAAGCTCATGTAGGTTTTCTTCAAAGTTTGTCTCACTTGAGATTTCTTCATTTGAACGGATTTTGCAGTGCCGAAAGCAATTTGCTATTGACACTTGAGAAACATTGGTTGTCCAAGCGGAGACTGCAAAATTGATGGCATCTAAAACATTAATCTTTTCAGGATTAGGTAGCCCCAACTCATGACCTTCCAGTAGATTTTTGTAGAATCTCCTACGATAGTGCATCTTGAAAGCTCTAATTATTCCTGCATCACATGGTTGAATCTTTGATGTCATGTTAGGTGGCAAAAAAAATAACTCAACATTCCGTAACCCTTCAATATTTTTTGGATGGGCTGGACAATTGTCAACCATCAACAAGATTCTTCTGCCATTCATTTTGTGATCAAACCAGCGAACATATTCATCAAAAAGCACACTAGTCATCCATGCCCTCTTGTTGGCACGATAATGACAATTGATGCTGCTCATGTTGATATTTTTGAAGCAACGTGGCTTTGCATATTTTCCAATAATCCATAAAGGAATTTTTTCCGAACCATCCTCGTTGCAACAAATAACAATTGTAAGCCTCTCTTTTTCTTGCTTTCTTCCCTCAAGTTGCTTGGTTGCAAGAGAGTGATCAGCTTGTAACCTATAAAACAGACCTGTTTCATCCAAATTAAAAACATCTTTAATGAAAAATTGGTTTATTTTCTCCCTTATAGCCTCCAGTTTCATTTCCATGTCTTGCATGTCAACCGAACCACTTTCTCCAAAGCGACGGAATGATTTAATACCATGTCTTATAGCCTCCAGTTTCATTGCTGAATTTAAAAAGTCTCTCTGTTAATTAATAAATTATTAATTTATCGATATATTAATATATCTCTAAATTAATAAAATTTCATGGTCTCAGGGTTATTAATTTATAGAGGTTTTACTGTAAATGGTGAAGTTGCAGGATGAGTTAAACTTACAAGGGGTCTAAGACAAGGTGATCCATTATCACCTTATTTATTCCTGATATGTGTTGAAGGTCTATCTTCACTCTTTAAAAAGGCTGAGGAACAAATCAAATTCGAGGATTAAGTTTAAATAGAAACGGACCTACTGTTTAACATTTACTTTTTGCTGATGACTTCTTAATTTTCTGTTCGACGAATTGTCAGAGTGCTAGAATTGTTGTTGATGTTTTAAGTGTATACGCTAAATGTTCGGGCCAAGTGATTAGTGTATTGAAATCCGCTATTTATTTTAGTAAGAATATCTTAGAGGTGGAAAAGGAAGATATATTTTATATTAGGACAACGCCGTGGGAATCAAATGGGTATGTACCTTAGATTAGCAGTAGTGATAGAAAGATCTAAAAAGATGATGTTAGATTTTATTAAGGACAGGGTGCAAGCAAAAATTAAAGGATGAAAAGGGGGTCTTTTTAAGTCCAGCTGAAAAAGAGGTTATGTTAAAAGCAGTGTTAACTGCTGTACCTACTTATGCTCTATCTATTTTTCAATTTCTCCAGGGCTTATGTAAGAAAATAACATCCATTCTTTCAAATTTTTGGTGGAGTCAGGTTGATGAAAAGAAAAAGATTTATTTTGAGAGATGGGATAAATTATGTGAATCTAAAGCGCGATGGGGTTTAGGCTTTAGAGATTTAAAGATTTTTAATCAAGCTATGTTGACAAAGATGGCTTGGAGAATATTTCTTAATCTGGATTTACTTCTGTTCAGAATCCTAAAAAGAAAGTATTTTCAAATATTTCTTTCATGAATGCTATAACAACTTCATCGGCGTCTTGGATTTGAAAAAGTATAATTTGGGGTTGGGAATTATTAATAAAAGGGCGAAGATGGAGAGTTGCTACTTGCAAGGAAGTTTATGTTTGGAAAGATCCATGGATTGCTAAGGCCATTGGGTTTAGACCTCATAGAACTATTGATCCTGAAAATTTGAACTTAAAAGTGCTTGATCTAATAAAAGTAGAATCCCAGACTTGGAAGATGCACAATTTGAATAGACTTTTTTGTGTAAATGATTTTAATGCTATTTTAATTATTCCTTTATCTATTACAGGCTATAGAAATAAATTAATTTAACACTTTACAAAATCAGGCTCTTATGAGGTCAAACCAAGGTATCACCTTGCAAAAAATTTAAGTAGACAAAGGGATACTAGTGGCAATATTGCTCTATCGAGTAATCATGCTTTTCCTAATGCATTTTCGAATTTTCTATGGGCTATGAAATTAAAAATAAGCATAAATATTTTCTTCGAAGATGTGTGCTTAATACATTACCAGTAAAAAATTTAATTAGGAAAAGAATAAATCACGTGAGTAGTGTTTGTAAAAGATGTGATTTAGAAGATGAGACTGTGGAACACATGCTTTTTAAATGTCATGATTCTCAAATAATATGGAAAATGAGCCTTATTAACTGGAATGATATTACCAATATTACTTATTTCTCTTTGTGGTGGAATGATAAGATTAATATGGCAAAAAATTGCTCTAATTCTGCTAGTGTTCTGAATCTGACAGTCATGATAATGTGGCATATATGAAAGTCTATAAATGCTTGGTATTTCAATAATGAGTTGACTGATCCTCTAGACATAGTGACAAATGATTTATATGAGTATAATGAATTTCTTGAAATATTGCTTGTTGATTCCTCGAATGCTAACTTCCAAGAGAATTCTGAACATCAACTAAAAGTGCTCGAAGATGAGATTTATTTATTTGTTGATGCAGGACTACAAAGTGAATCAAAGAAGGCAAGCATTATATTAGGCTGGTTGTTATGGATATCAAGGGTGTTTGCTTCATACCCATGAATCCCCGATTCAGTTCGTTGAAAAATCTATGATTATTGAATCGTTCGCAATAAAAAAAGCTGTAGAAAAACCTATACAACATGGATGGAGAAAACTATATATCTTCTTTGATGCGAAAGGTATAATAGATATATTGAAGAAAAAGGTGAAAGCTACTTGGGACGTGAATATAGCTTGTGAAGATATTTGAAACATGTCTTCAAGTCTAGATCATATCATGCTTGTATATATTCATGGACAGTTCAATGTTGTAGCTCATAACTTACTAAGTTTGCAATTTCTGTGTTGAATGACCAGTCTTGGGAAAGAATGTTTTCAAGTTGGATCGGGAATGATGTTGTACACTCGTTTGGACATATTATTTCCTTAATGAATTAATAGATGAAGGTTTTGGTGGGAAAAAAAATTCTCACCGGCTCTTCTATAGAGTAAAGTAAGGGTGGCAGTGGTAGGCGGCCAGACCCAAACCGCAAACTCTGCTCAAAAACAAAAAAAAAATGGTGGCGGGCCTCGAACTCGGGACGGGACAATGTCTCGTCCCGCCAGACCCGAGCCCGCCCCAGGCCCGCCCGCCCCAGGCCCGCCCGACCCGACCCTTTGTCCCCCCTTTGCAAATATAGTCGTTGCACCAACGACCATTTTAGATTTTGGCCGTTGGCCAACCGCCACTTTAGGCCTCCCTCTCCCCAACCCCCTACCCCTTAATATTTATTTTTAACCCATAAGTTATTATATTTACACTTTAACCCAATTTTCCAACTATAAATAACTCATTTTCTCTTCATCTTTCTCACAAATCTTCCTACAATCTCTCTAATCTTTCAATATATCTCTCTACAAGTCTACATTGTTTACTAAATATTCAATTTTATTTATTCATTTGGGAATTGAGAGTGAAGTTGGCAACTAGCTTGAGGATCTTCCATCGAGCAAAGTTTCAATTTTCAACCTCTTGATTACACGTCGACGTTACGTCGGCGTTTGGTACATTCGTTCCTTCATTAAATTATTATTGTCTGTTTATTTTATTTAGCGCACTTAATTTTATTGTCTTTAACTATTTATTATCATAATTAAAATGGAATTAAAAGGTATGTTTAAGGGTAAGGGTAAGGGTGTTTCTTCTAGTAGGGGCAACCAGGGCAAGGGTACTTCTTCTAGTTATCTTATTCCTACACAGGATGATTTTGTTGATACTCAATATTTTTCTACAATACCATTAGATTTAGACCAGGAGCTATTTTCTGGAACTTAAGAAGACTTTAATTTAGACGATGATCTAGATGATACACCCACTAATGTTGATGACAACACACCCACTAGTGCACCTTCAACTGAAATACCTCCTATTCCCCTTAGTATGAGACGAGGTCCAGCAAAAAAAATCAGATGCATGGACATTTTTTGATAGGGACGTAGAGAATCAAGTAGCTATATGTAAAATTTGTAAAAATGTTTTAAAATTTAAAACTGAAAAAGTCACGGTGGGACGTGGGGTTTAATTAGACACGTAGTAAGTGCTCATCCAGCTAGGTATGCCCAATACCAGGCTTCAAAACCGAGTGCGCAAACGCCTGCTCCATCGGGACAAGGTTCACATACTGACATCTTGTCCGGACCAAGTCATGTGGTCAAATTAACCCTATGACGGGGGAAATTGTAGGCTCTAAATACAATAAACATAGAGATAGGGAAGCAATATCAAAATTAGTTGTTGTGGAGGGTTTGCCTTTTTCATTTCCTTCATCTCCCGGTTTTATTCATTACATTAGAGATATATATAATCCTGTTTTTAACGGTTTTTCTAGATCAACTGTTAAGAGAGATGTATTTAAATTCGCGCATGAATATCAACAATATTTACGTTTTTCATTATATCATTTTAATGGCAAAGTATCTATCACGTCTGATATAGGTCGTAGTACTAACGTCCATGATTATTTAACTGTAACTTGTCATTGGATAGATTATAAATGGTCTATGCAAAAATGTATTTTAGCGTATAGATATATAGATGATAGGCACACTGGTACTTTTAGTGCAGAAAATATTTATCAAGTGTGCCATTATTACGGAATAACCGATAAAATTATGACTATTACATTAGATAAAGCTTCTTCTAACAATTACGCAATTACAATTTTTAAAAATAGTTTAACTCCATCTTTTCCAGATCATTTTCATATAAAATGCGCGTACCATATATATAACTTAATTGTAAAGGATGGTCTATCACTTTTTGAAGACATTCTTAGTAAAATACAATTTGCTATAAACTTTATTTTTAAAAGTAATAAAGTACAACGTAGAAAAGAATATAAAAAAACTTGTCACGATTGTGGACCTTATAGAAAAATTCCACAAGAAGTATCCACTAGGTGGAATTCTTTATACGAGCAACTACTTATTGCTTATGACTATAGAATACCTATAACTTTATTTTTTAACTCTCATAATAAAAATCCAGCTGATATTATTTTAGATAGTGATTGGGTAAAAATTTCCGAACTTATTGTATTTTTAGAGAAATTTTTTCAAGCAACAAAAGAATTTTCCGGTATATATTATCCTACTATTTCAACTATGTTGTTTTATATAACTCTAATATTTTTATTACTTAGTGAATATATGGAAAAATCAGCTTATAAGGCAGCTATTAAAAAAATATTTGTCAAAATAAAAAAATATTTTATTCTTATTCCCACTATTTATATTATTGGTTCTGTATTAAATCCTACTATTAAAATAGACGGTACTAAATCACTAATTGAAACTATTTACGATTGTATAGAAGTACTACCACCTCTAAGTCCCAAAAATCTAAATCACCCACCACCTATTGAACAAACTAAAGAAGAAGTGTTGTCTAGCGTAGAACACCAATGCAAAAAAATATATAGATTTTATCAACAAGAAAATGCTAGTAACTTACCGGCTTCCATACCATCTTCTTTATCTTCAACACAACCTCACAAAAGACATGCTGTTTCTGCGGCTAGTATTGAAAGCCTCAGAAATAGAATGTGCGGCCGTACCTCTACTACTAACCAAATTAGCGAGTTGGATATTTTTATTTTGCAGGGTTTTGTACCGTATCAAGAAGTTATCAATGAAGATGGACATGAAGACTTCTTTGAAATCTTGGAGGGGAATGAGAAGACTTTTCCGACACTTTCATTGATGGCCCGAGATGTTTTGAACATTCAAGCGTCATCAACTGTGTCTGAAAGTGCTTTTTCTGCCGGCAGATATCAAATAGGAGACCACAGACACTCATTAGCCGGAGACAATTTGGAAATTGCAGTATTATTCAGAGATTGGATACGAGCGGAGCGGAGAAGGTGCGGTCAACCGGAGATCAACGAAGAAGAAGATGAAAACTACGAAATCTTAACCGAAGGTAGTGGAAGCGACGTGGATCAATTTGACCAACAAATACCAATTCCAACCGAAGAACCACAGGAAATCATCAAGCAATTAGAATATGTTTTTTTGAGAATGTAATTTTTTTAATTGCAATTTTATTATGTAATTTGCAACTTTTGGACAACACCACAAAGTTACAATTTAGATTTTAGACAATTGTATTTGTATTACAAAAAAATCATATGTCTATTAAATAATATAAGAGGCACAAAAACAACATTGAGATGTTTTTATTACACTATCTTGTCTTGTTTATTGAGTTTTTTTTATACATATGTTATTTTAAAAAAAAGGAAAACCCGCCGGACCCCGCCCCGACCCGATACCGACGGGATCGGGATCGGGACGGGACTGGAGCAAGTCCCGCCAGACCCGACCCCACCAGACCCGACTCCGACCCCTTCTCCCGTCCCGCCCCGACCCCGATCCCGCCAGACCCGAGCCCGACCCACTGGCCACCGTAAGGTAATTCGGCAATTTTTTAAATTTATTTTACAGACTTAATTATTTGATATAATTATAGATTTATATAAAAGTTTAGGGTTCTATTAAAAGAAATTTAATACACTATGATTCATATGACTCGATTGTGTTGGTTTAGTCGGCTGTTTTCATATAACCATTGCTGGTCCTATCTGGAAATCTACGCAGAGTGAGCACTGGCAGACAGCACAAAGGCCACGTAGTGTTCTCTGAATGGAAACCTTGGTTTCTGCGCCGATTACGTTTTTCCTCAGATCTACGCTGACACTATTATTACGGTCTAGCTGGCATTTACACGTCATCTTCCAATTTAACCTTCAATGATTGGACTGTCATTTCCGCTGTTTCACATTGCATGTGACCCTAAACTTTTCATTTCAATCGTCTCCTCTGACCGACCTGTATGTTAACAATACATTTTCACTTTTTCCAGTAGAATATTGGGGTTTTCTTATAAGAAACCCAGATACGTTATGGTAAAACAAGTGGGTCCATAGTTGATAGTATAAGAGAAACCATCTTTTCTTCAAAAAAAAATTCCAAGTCTTTCAAGAATCAACGAGAGAGAGAGGGGGGACTTTTTCAAAAAGGAATAGTAGATGTAAGAGAAAGCCGTTAGATTGGAATTATCTGAGGTTGTATATAAAATAAAAACGAAGAAAAGAAGAGTTGAAACGGCAAGACATAACCAGAAAAAAGATCGATTGCCTTTTTGGATTTTGGGGATTCCTTTCAAGATTCCCAGTTGATATCAGGTGATCCATCTTCCCTAATTTATCTTGCTTTCTTGTTTTCTTTCTACTCACTTACGTTACGTTTTCATATACCCTTCTACAATTTGAGTGGTGATTTTTTTTTTCTTTTTTTTTCTGATGATATAATCACTGAGCAAATTTGGATCTTTCTTTGATTTTCTTCTTCAAATTAAGGGGGAAAAGTTTGCATCTTTTTTTTTTTGTAAGTTTTTGTCTTATATGGAATATCACATTGAGTAGTAATTCTATATTCTTGTTCTTCTTGTATGTGTAGTTACAATGTTTTGCTTTAATGGGAAGCAAAGCTTTTCATTTCCTTTCCTTTGCTGTGGGGAGATGGATGAAGAGTAAAGGCCCATCACTGAGCAAGCTTGACTAGTTGTTTGATATGATCAATTTGCAATGCTATTCTTCGCCTAAATTTTGAGAATTGAGCCAAATCTTTTGGCACCTAATCTGAGTGTATCTTTGATCTACCTCCAAACCGTTATAATTTTCCTTATAGCTGAATCTATGCCTTCGGCTTTTGAGGGAGGATTGAAGTATATAAGTCACTTTTTTTGGTGTAGGCTTTTTGACTAGCTCTTCATAGGATTGAGTCACAGCAGACCAGATTGATGTGCAATGCAGAGATCACGTAGGGCTCTTCTGCAAAGAAGAGCTTTGGAGAAGGCAGTTTACGGGAGGAATCGCGTTTATAAAGTTTCTCTTTCTGCAGTTGCTGTTCTTTGGGCACTTGTTTTCCTTTTGAACTTGTGGATCGGTCATGGTGATGTTAATGAAGGTTAGTCCCATCAACTGAATTTTTGTATCATATTAAGGGTGAAAGGGGTGATTAAGTTGCGCACAAATTGTACGATATGCCCTTGGTTCAATTTGTTTTGAGCATTTCTGTTTAGTTAGTTTTAAAGTTGAAATTTGTCATTCATCATATTATTACTGTTATTCAAAAGTAAAAGCTTTTATCATTGCCTTTAACATGTCATGTTTGTTTAATGTAGATGGAGCTGGAGATTTTCCTTTTGCTGTAAGATCATGTGCTGAAAATAAACCTCAATATGGTAGAGGCACTTGTGCTGCTTTGCCCAAGACTGAAAGTTCATCACAGGAAATCCAATTTGTAGATTCAGCCAAGAATTCATGTACACAGGCAGGGAAAAGTGAAGTTGCCAATGGAGTATCATCGGATGTTTTGCATAACAGCAACCCTGTTCCTGCAATTCAAGAACAAGCTAGTGAGGGAAAACTACAGTCAACTCCAAGTTCAGAAAAGGATGCTTCAAAATCTGACAGATTTGCTCGTGTTGTGCCTCCAGGTCTTGATGAGTTCAAAAACAAGGTATTTAACACCAAAAATCAGCACAAAATTGGCCAGGCCGGAGGAATTATACATAGGTTAGAGCCTGGAGGATCGGAGTATAATTATGCTTCTGGTTCAAAAGGAGCAAAAGTCCTAGCTTACAACAAGGAAGCAAAAGGTGCATCCAACATCTTGAGCAGAGATAAGGACAAGTACCTTCGTAATCCTTGCTCAGCTGAAGAGAAGTTTGTTGTCATCGAACTGTCAGAAGAAACCCTCGTTGATACAGTTGAGGTTGCAAATTTTGAACATCACTCGTCTAACCTAAAAGATTTTAAGCTCCTTGGTAGTCCCATTTATCCTACAGACAGTTGGATCAAACTTGGAAATTTTACCGCTGGAAATGTAAGGCATTCTCAAAGGTTTCTTCTTCCAGAGCCAAAATGGGTAAGATATCTTAAATTGAATCTTCTGAGCCATTATGGTTCAGAGTTCTACTGTACCCTGAGCATTTTGGAGGTGTACGGAGTTGATGCTGTTGAAATTATGCTTGAGGATCTTATCTCTGATCAAGATAAGTTGTTCGTACCTGAACAAACTAATAATGAGGAGAAATCGGTGCCTACTCAATATGTTTCTAATCAAGGTCAAGCTTTTCAAAATGTCGATGATGAAATGGAAAATGATCTTGCTGTTGGAAAAGCTGATAATAACCGGGGAGTAATGACAAGTGATGTGCCTGACCCAGTGGAAGAAATTCGACATCAACAAGTAAATAGGATGCCCGGGGACAGTCTGAAGATACTGATGAAAAAAGTGCGATCTCTTGATATAAATTTGTCAGTTTTGGAACGATATCTGGAAGAGTTAAATTCTATACATGGCAAGATTTTCAAAGACTTCGATTCTGAAATGGGAGAAAAAGATGTTCTTCAACAAAATATCAGATCAGACATAAGAGGTTTATCTCAAAGCAAGGATGCCATAGTATGTGGATTTCTTCCTCTTATCTTTGCTCTCCTTTTTTCGGATTCTTGTATGTGGCATAAGCATATAACCGTATAGTAAATTTTACCCCAATGTTATTGATCAAAATATTCTATCCCAATGCTTTTTTCAGGGTAAAGAAATTGTCGACCTAGTATCATGGAAATCCCTTGTTTCCAGACAGCTGGAAGACATTATCAGGGGAAATTCTATTCTCAGGTATAATTTTTCTCCTAATAATAGAATCAATTTTCACTTTAGCATGAAGAATCTGGCGTTCTGTTCAAAATATGAATAAAATAACTTGTTCAAATGCAACAAATTTTATCCCTTTTGTTTTCCCTGGGTCTTCTGTGCAAGTAGTGACCAATATGTTTTACTAGTAAATAGGACATCCTGTTAGAAAGTCTCCTTTTGACCTGATTCTATTTTCTCTCGCTATTTTAAGATAGGACGATGTCCTATAGTATCTTTTAGGAAATGTATCAGTTTGTACGAGTAGGATAGTAGGTAGAATTAATTGACATGCGATAGGAATATTGGGAAGCAATTGATTGTGGGATTTTATTTTTGTTCAATATTACTATGCTGCACGTATGAAGTAGGAAACAGTTGACATTAATGCAGAAATTATTTAATATGTCCAGTAACTGTAGTTTTCATAGGAACTTTCATGCCAAGATATTTATCTCTCCAGAAGAAATAGGAAGCATTGTACTATGAAAAAAGGTTCAATTGATTTGAAAATTATGCATTTGAACACAGAAATCTTACTTACCATGCATGAACTAGAGGATTTGAAATGAACTAAGCCAAATGCAGCATTACTGTCTCGACAAAGCATTACTAATGTATTGTTCCAATTTTAGCGTAGTTACCTTCATATCCTGTATTCTATTTGCTTTTCCTTCAGATGGACTGGCCGAGAGGGCGCATGAATTTGCTTGTGTTACTTTTTTTTTTCAACTGAAATAGATTGTTCCCCTGCATTTCTTGTATTAAACCGAAATTTAGATGGCTAGAAGTAAATAAATTAAACCGTTGGCCAATTTCCAAGAGTAATGATTCCTAAATAAAGCAAATTTCTTTTACTTTTGCTCGATATTCATCGGATCCTCATTTTTCTGCATTTGTGTTGCTGGTCTGACATTTGCATCAAAATGCAGGAAGGAGGTGGAAAAGGTTCAAAGGAATCAGGTACACATGGAGAATAAAGGAATTGTTATTTTTCTTGTATGTTCTTTTTTTGGATTATTGGCTCTTATCAAGCTACTAGTAGATACAGTTTTGAGTAATTATAGGTCAGAAAATTCCAGGAAATTTTGTTCAGAGAGTTACTCCTGGTATTTCCTACTCTTGAGTTCTACCATTACAATTACAATCCTTTCCTTTTAATTTATGTAAGCAAAGACAACATCTACATACAACTTCATCATTCTCAATACTTGTTTGCCTTGTTGTCAAACTCTCCCTATCTGTGAAAAAACTAGAGGTAGTATTAAAATGAGATATACGATATACAATTAAACTTCTCTATAATTGCCATTCGTTATAACAACATTTCACTATAACGACTTGATTTTCTCCGGAATCGATTTTACAGCAACATAGCCAGTGAAATCCCACAACGTAGGGTCTGAGGAGGGTAGAGTGTACGCAGACCTTACCTCTACCTTGGTAGGTCGATAGACTGTTTTCGATAGACTCTCGTCTCAAGACAAAGCATAAGCATAAGCATAAGCAAAGCAAGAGAAACGGTCAGACCCGGACATGAAATTTAAAGCAGTATGAAAATGATTGTAACAAAAGCGAATAAGCCATGATAGTAGTGTCATTTCTTATAGCGGTACACTTTTTGTAAAATTATTTCTCTATAACAGTCATACTCAAAAATTGTGTAATAATATTTTGTAAGAAATATATTATATATAAAAATAAAATATTAAAATATTTATGTTAAGCTTTCAGACAAACTTCAAGGGAAAACTATTGAATTCCCTTTTACTGAAAGTTTGGACAAAATTATTCATCAATCTAAGTGTTATATTATCACTAAGAGACTCGAATTGACGAAACGTACAATTGTAGAATTCTTACGTCAAACTTGTGTTTATTCTTGCTAGTGTTAACTTGAGTATTTAAATTCTCAATTAATTTTAAATGTGGTCCTGCCCTTCCCCGAAGCTTGTGCATAGGCGGCCCGCGCATAATGGGAGCTTAGTACACCGTGCATAAGTTCCTTAAGACTTTCATTTTTTATCGGTATGGTATAACTAGTTATGGATTTATTAGTCTTTTCAAATTTTAATTAATGAAATCGAATTAAATCACATGCTCCACCGCTTGTGCAGGCCCCCGTCAATTCCTTTGAGTTTCGGTCTTGCGACCGTGCACCCCAGGCGGAGTGTATCACGCGTTAGTTGGGCCCCTGATCCACGTAGACCAAGGGCGAACACTCATCGTTTACGACATGGACTACCAGGGTATCTAATCTTGTTCGCTCCCCATGCTTTTGCACCTCAACGTCGGTAGGGACCCAGAGAGCTGCCTTCGCTTTTGGCGTTCCTTCGAAGATCTCCGGATTTCACCCCTATACACGAAATTTCACTCTCCTCTGTCTCACTCAAGTGAATTGGTTTAGAGAGCATTCCGCCTGTTTTTGGCGGCTTTCACTTTCAACCCGATTCACCGCCTACGTGCCCTTTACGCCCAATTATTTCGAAGAACACTTGCCCCCCCCCCCCCGTATTACACCGTGGTTCGTAGCCGTGTGCTCTAATCCTCTGAGCTACAGGCCCCACCCCGTCTCCGCTGGATTTGTTCCCGGGAGTACCCTAAAAAAGGAACCTTTCCTCTCCCCAGCCATTTCGGGTTAAGAAGATGTGAAAGCGTGTTTATCTTTATAACTATAAGAAGGGTGCGTTCCGAGGTGTAGCGCTTCACGTTCTTTCTATTCCATCCCATTCCATTTCGGGATAATACTAAAATAATAAGTGAAGTAGTCGTCGTCTGATAGATATGAAAACTATTTAAGGTTTTAAAATTAACAAGTAGTATAATATTTTCGTTTATAACATAAAAATTATAGAAAAATAATTATTTGCGTACTTTTGCTTATAACAGCTAAATGAGATCTAAATATCAAATGTCAATATACATACATAACAACACCTCGCTATAGGAACCATAAAATTTTTAGACAAATGTTGTCATTATAGAGATGTTTGACTGTATAATCGAAAATATGTATTTGGTTTTGAATTGGATAAACTCTTATTTCCAATCATAACCTCAGAAATGTCCAAATGTGTAAGGAAAAGCTTTGGAAGGTGGTCAATTTTATCATTTGAATTGTTTTATCCAAGTATAGCTAATTATTGTACTGTTATCCTACATTCAATGTGGATAAAATAATATAATGGTTCATGTATAAAATAATATTGGTATTAACTGTATAATTTGAAATGATAACAATGAGAAGCATAAACCAATACAACTTCTTATAAATGGATTATTTCTCTAATAGACTAATACTGGTAAACTAAATGTGCTCCAAGGGCTTTGATTTCATTAACCCATCATAAAATTGGAAGTTTTAGGGTGTGTTTGGTATGATGGAAAATATTTTCCTAGAAAATGGCTTTTTGGAATACAAGTGAGTCTCTTACTTATTTTCTAGTGTTTGGTAAATAAAAATATTATCTCAAGAACATTTATATGTAATCTAGCAAAACACTATGGGGTGGGATGGGGTGGAGAGTGGTGTTCCGGGTTGGTGGAAAGTGGGATGGTCAAGGGTTGGGGGCATTGGGTGAGTGGGTAGAAGACAATGAATTTGGAAGGTCTCTTGTGCAACTTGTTTTTCCTACTTCTATTAGAGAAGTCATTATCCTTATTTTTAAGTAACTTGTTTTCTTGACCAACCAAACATGGAAAAAATCGGATAACATTTTTCAGAAAATGTTTTCCTCCATACCAAACACACCCTTAAACTAATATCTACGGGGTTTAAATCTATTTACCCGTTTACCATATAATACGTGCTCCTTTGCCCCAAGCCTTCTAAACCCATGAGCTTCATCCTCACACCAAAATGCTACACACATTGAATTTGACCTAAAAGTCTTGTGACAAGTAACAACCCAAAACAAATGCAATAGCCAATGCTTCTGGACTTTGATGCTATCAGATGTGTAGAAAAGACATTTCAGTGGAGTAAAGATCACTAATCCCATGAGATTAGCCAAATGGTCGCATACCAAGCTCTTGCAGATTTGACTTTAGTCGTATGTTCACATCAGATTGATTCAATCAAAGTATACCGTTGAAGTATTATGTTATAATATATTGTATATTGTTATTGTATACTGCTGCAATGAATTGTATACTATAATATTATACTATTGTAACCATAATTCTATACAAAATGCCAATTGTATACTCCGCCGACATACACTGCACATATATGCTGGGTATTTTGTAATTTTTTTTTCCTAAATATGTATGCAGTGTAACACTTTTAAAATGGATGCATTTAAGGTAATTCATTTAGGCCTCATGGGCATATAGTATAAATTTTCGTATATTTTATAACAAATTCCTAAAAGATTATATATTTATATTTTAAATAAATTTAAAAAATATTTCATTACTGACAATCAAAATTCAAAAATTTAGATGCACAATAGAGAATAAAAGAGAGTGGAACTATGAAAATATAAGTGATGAAAAAAATGCTCCAAGAAACCAGAGTTACAACCGCTAAATTCAAGAGTACGTTAGGTAACTTGACCAACTCGGTCAGACTACGGCAGCTCCGACTAGCCTTTCGGCTGCCACGCCACAATTATGCCGCCGTAAGTAATATCTAGTAAATTCCACCGGCTCTGTCACAAATAAGCATATGTGAATGTCTCCCATGCATCAAAACTCACATCTACATAGAAGAATCTCGAACTTTCATACCACCCCTTTAAAATTAATAATGGTATTCTAGTCATTATATTCAGAACTGAAAAGGATGACATGGTAGCCCATAACGGTAGACTTACAATTGTGGGAAAATTCTCTAGGAATAAGGCGTCTTTTGACAAATCTGCCGCAAAATGACAAGAGGATTCCCCCTAAGGGGTTTATTAAAAATTGGATTATTTGACTCAAGACATGTGTTTATTGACTTTCCAATAAGGATGACCGCCAACATCACCAACATATCAGGCACAAACAAATCAGGACCATAGAAGATCGAAGATGGTCCAAGAATATTAAAAGCTACTTATTATACCCAATTGCCAATAATGAGAATTTATTATAAAGGAATTGTTTCTTACGTATAAAACAACACTTCTATTAGAAGGCACGGGATGGGGAGTTATGAAGGAGGATAAGAATTGGAGAGATAAGGAAGGAGAAAAATTATAGAGAGATAAGGCTGGAGAAAATATATGTCCTAAGCTAAAGAGCCTGGTCCTTACCACATCATGGGACACATATCATCATCACAAGTTCTATAATACCCAGCCACCTAACATGTTGTAATCAGTGGAGGATACGTCTTGCATAGATCAAGCAACCCATCATACTTGCTTAGTTCTACAACATAACCTTAAAGCAGACTACAATGAATGAAATGTGAAGTCTGAACATTCTAAGTAATCACTCTTACTTAGTCTTACCGACTCAACGAGCTTACAAACCTTGCTAAACTCAAGGGTGAACTACTGCGAGCTTACAAACCTTGTGTAGTGAGTCTTAGTTGTATCAACATGAATTTGTAGTGTTAGAACAACATGTAATTGATTCTAAGTGGAAAGATTATCAATATAGTAGCAATGTTTAAGGGGGAATAAGAAACTGATCCAGATCTGAAGAATGAAGTAAGTTGGTCAGAAGTGCAGATAAAGAAGATAATCTAGATTTAAAGATGAAGTAAGCTGAAAACATTATTATTGGATATATATATGAAGCTTCTATGTATTTTTCATAATAAAAAAGGGGAAATTATTGAGTAGATGTTGGCAAACACATAGAAGCTTCATATATATCTTCAATAATAATGCATCCAACTTACTTTATCTTCAGATCTGGATCAACTTCAAATAATCATATGTCCAGCGTACTTCATCTTCAATTCTAGATTAACTTTTTCCCCCTTAAGCTTTTCTACTATGTTGACAATCTTTCCTCTTAGAACCAACTTCATGTTGTTCAAACACTATAGCTTCGTGTTGATACAACTAAGGCTCACTACACGAGGTTTGTAAGCTTGCAGTAATTCACGCTCGAGTTCAACAAGGTTTGTAAGCTCACTGAGTATGTTAAACTAAGTAAGAGGGATTACTTATAATGCTAAGTCTTCACTTTTCATTCATTGCAGCCTGCTTGATGGCTAGGTCGTAAAACTAAGTAAGCATGATGGTTTCTTTGAACTACACAAGACTTACCCTCCACTCATTTCAACTTGTTAGCTGCATGTGGCTGAGTTGTATAGAACATGTAATGATAATATGTTGTCATTTGATGTGTAAGGACCAGGTTCTTTTGCTATTATTTTTGCTTTTGTAGTTGTGTACTCGATTAGTTGATATATGGACTACTGTTATTATTTGTTCTTTATTGACTGTTATTGTTACTTGCCCCTTTTGGCATCATAAAAAAATACAACAATGTGAAATACCATGATCAAGCCTATCCAATCATTGTGAGCGATAGCAATGAGAATCAGTCCATTTTGAGAAGTCCAAGTTCTAAGTGATTCTTTTCAAAATGATCCATACTTAGAGCTTTTGTAAAAATATATACAACTTGATTATCTGTGTTGCAGAATTATAGTAAAATATGCCATTTTCCTACATTATCTCTAAGAAAGTGATGTCTGATATCAATGGGTGTTGTTCATTTATGTGGTACTGATTTTTGGCCATGTTCGTCACACTAGTGTTATTACAATAAATAGGTACCTTATTGATCTCAATGCCATAATCTTCTAGTTGTTTAATCCAAAATAGTTGTGCACACCATGAAGTAACGACCACATATTTTGCTTCCATTGTTGATAAGGAAACGGAGTTCTATTTCTTCGTAGCCCATGAAATTAGGCATGACCCCAAAAAGTGTGTTATCCCATTGGTGCTCTTTCTATCCACTAAGTATCCACCTTAGTCAACATCTCCATATCGTATTAGTTCAAAGTTTTCCACTGCTAGATACTAAAGAACTAGTTCACGTGTGTATTCTTTTTACAACTTTCATATGTGATTCTTTTACACATGTTAGAAATATGTAACACAATCCCAAACTGAATACAATTTCATGATTGCTTGCAGTCAAATATAATAGAGATCTGATCATTCCTCTGTATCTTTTTCCTTCAACTGGTGGGTCAGTATCATTTATGTCAAGTATGATAGTAGTGGATATGGGGGTGTCAAGGGGTTTTGTGTTTTCCATGTTGAATCTTTTGAGGGGTTCCTTAATAAACTTTTGTTGATGAATCATTGTGCCCTCCTTAGTCTGTTTTACTTGTAATTCTAGGAAGAAGTTCAATTCTCCCATCATGCTCATCTCGAATTCGCTTTCCATGAGTATAGAAAACTCTTACATAGTTGTTCATTTGTAAACCTAAATATAATATCATCCACATACACTTGAACTATCAATAAACTTGAATCCCGGTCTAATAAAAACAATGTATTATTGATCTTCCTCTTATACATATGTTATCCAGGAGGAACTTTGATAATCTTTCATACCATGCTCTTGGTGCCTGCTTTAATCCATTTAGGGCGTTATCTGTTACACTCTGTAGTTTTTGCGTTCTGTCATGTCGTCAATGGATACCGATGTCCCGGGAAGAGGTACGGCTTTATGAAAGGGTAATGAAGGTTTATAACTTATTTATGAAAGTTTTGGAGTATATAGGAGCTATACAGATTAAAGAAAGTATGTTTCGACGAAATCGGAAAGTTGGGCAGTTTGACGGCAGTATTGATGGACCATCAAAATGCCAACGTGAATCATCAAAGTTCCTACATTTTTCAGTTCTTAGGAGGCAACTTGATAGTCCTGGTTGACGGACCGTCAAAATATTTGATGGACCATCAATCCCACCGTCAAGTTGCAGAGGTGGAAAATTAAAGTCGGATTTATAAGCGGGTTTCACGATTTAGAATTCATTTTTCTCCCAAATCATACCTAGAACACCTCTTAAATCCTCTCGAAGGAATCCCTAAAACCCAAGATCGATTCCAAGGCAAATCACATAAGATTAACGTGAAAATTCCCGCGGTAATCGTAGAAACTATCTTCTCCGGATTGAATTAGTTTTGGAAACCCTTGCTATTAGAGTAATTTGCTGTTTTGAGAGGGCTTTGAAGAATAAAGGTAAGATTCGTCCTCCTCTATCTAATTTTATGATTAATTGATGGTTGGGAGAAAGTTGTGAAAGGATTTTTGTAATCGAAACCCGTAAATCTATGAAATCATTATATATTAAATTGTGGGTTATTGTGCTTGATTTATGAGATGATGTTGATTAGTGAGTTGATTTTTGGTACTATAAACCTAAGAAAGTATGTTTTGGAGAATCGTGGGATCTAATTACATAAGCATCTCTTGTTAACAAGTCTAAGAATCCTTTGTGTTTAATGTTATCGATAAGATACCTAAATAAAGTTTCTTATTGGGATATGGATTCGATATTGATATCGATCCTTTGTTACTGTACGAGGGATTATAGATCGACTTGTAGCTTCGTGGATGAGGTATGTATGGCTACCCCCTTCTTTCAAAAGAATGAAATCCAAAGAGTTATCATTTTCTAAAATAAACGCCAAAAGCATTGTTCTATTATATATTGAAATCTCATGTGAAGAAGTATTCATTGATTATTCTTATCCTCATAATCATTGTTGTTGGTTACTAGTTTATCTTATCATAAGTCTTCAGAAAGAAGTATTCTAAAGAGTTAATCGTCGTGTCGACCAAGAGTCATGTTAAGGCAAAGTCAAAAAGTTTATGAGTTTCAAAAGAGGCCAAGGAGCCAGTGTCATCACAATCTGTTGTCCACACCCCCGATTCCCATTGGTATTGATATATTTTTCATTAGAATGTGATATCATGCATACAATCATATACATATATTGGATCGGGTTGCAAGTTCCACAACATATACATATACTGGATCGAGTTGCACGTTTCATAACCTATATACATATTGGATAGGTATGCACGCTCGACAACATATACATATATTAGATCGGGTTGTATGTTCCGCAACATATACATAAATCATTGTGCACATTACATTTCATATCCATACATACACCTAAGAGTAATGACATATTATATACCTCACGTTGTGAGATGATGGTAGTTTATATGGTAAAGGCCTATCCAGACAGGTTATATTTGAGTTTTAGAGTTTCGTTGTCCGCCTCTTATGGCATCCAGGTTGCTTATGCTTTCAGTTACAACTTATCTTCTCATATTGCTATTATGTTTTCTTTACAACTTACAGTTTCATATTGTTGTTCATACTTTACATACTTGGTACATTCTTTCGTACTGACGTCCCTTTTACCTGGGGCAATGTGTGTTCATGCCGCAGGTTCTGATAGAGATTCTGCTAGGCCACCACAGTAGGAGCTGTCGAGTTCAGCCATCAGTAAGTAAGATTCGTCCTTCTCGGAGCTTTCTAGTCATATATGAAGTATATTTTGCAGGGTTATGTTTAGTATAGGTAGGTTGGGGCCCTGTCCTGGCCATATGTCAGTTCAGTTACTCGTAGAGGCTCACAAAATTGTTTTGATATGCATAGTATTGATGTATAACATGTTGGATAAGTTATCCTTATTGAACCATGTGTGACCTCGTAAGTACTGTTGTGTATATATGTTGGGTTAACCCCCCCTCCTCTCATTGTTTAGTGTTGTTGAGGTTATATATTTCAATATGACCTTATCGGCCAAAAGTTCTACTCATATAGAAGACTCGTCATCAGAGTGGTACACTCAGGCCAGCAGGGCATCGGGTGATGGCCACCCCCTTGTTTGGGGTGTAACAAACTTGGTATCAGAGCAGGTCAGTCTTAGGGAGTTTGTGAGTCGTGTCTAGTAGAGTCTTGTTTATGGGTGTGTTATGCACCACACTTATAAATAGGAGGCTATAGGACATTCTGGGATGATTTATGTTATTTCATCTCATAGATCGTTCCATAGAGCCGAGTTGTAAGAATCCGAGTCTAACTCGTTCTTTATACAGTTCCACTACTTTTAATTACTAGAAAAACTTTGGCCAGTTTGTACTCATAGCAAGAAAATAGCCCTCCCCCAAGCAGATTATCAGTACGCCAGAGATGCGAGTGTTATACTATTGTCACAGAGTGCGGGCATTTGAGATACGAACGAGTTTAGGAATATTTGGAAGGTAAGGTATTGGTTTTAGATGCAAGAGATGTAAGGTAAAGAAGGTGTAAAGTACTTGCATACAAAAGGATATAAGGAAATTAACATTCTGATAAAGTAATATAAGTAACAACCCTGCTTTACATAAGGGAAGAACCGCAATGAAAATAACCTATAGAGATAAGGACTTAGTAGAGGTTAGAATAGTCCTTAGCATGGACAGTAAAGGAAAGATAGTACAATTATGTTAAAGCCACTCATTTGGACCATGTATACCTGTCGTACCCAGTAATTATGAAATGAATATAACCTTTAAATAATCTTGATACTCTACGGGCCAAGTATTGACTTTCTTGTATATAAGGTACATGTTTTCCTCAGAAAGGCTTTTGTTTGTAGTAAGCAGAAACAGTAAGCGCCTAGGAGATAAGGCGAATTAAGGAAGAGAGAGTTGTAAAGAAGGGAATGTTTATTCGAACTAAGATAAGAAATGAGATGAACGACAAATGAATGATACCAATGTAAGGGGGACACCTTAGAAAATATGAAGAGCGATTGAGAGTTATACAATAAAAGTATGGTAATAGGACATAGTTCGTAGTCGAGTAAAATAGAAGACAAGGACAAGTAAATGATAAGTTGTGAAGATGAATGTGTTATGAGACTAAGTGCCAATTATGAGATCCAAATAGCCAAATGTTAACCGAATGTATCAATCAGATGATCTAGTCTCATGAATTAAGAAATATCGACATCAAAAAAGTTTCCTTGAGTTAGTTACCTCCCCAAATGATGATGCTAGGTGAATCCTGAATTTATGATATTATGTCACCCTGATGGCATTATGAAAACCCTAGGTATGGTGGGAAACCTGATGTAACAAACATAAGCTATGAAGATGAGATGAAGGAAGTTTTATCGGAGGATTGAAGGATGTTATGAGAACATATTGTCTCATAATGGATCTTGTTGACGTAAACGCAAAGGTATCTTATAGACACATGACCCAAAATGTTTATGCTTTATTCAAGGAAGTGGGGATTACCCCAGAATATTATAAATAAAGATGGATTAATTCAAATAAATAATATCAAAGTTAGTTATGGAAACATTCGATGAGAATGCGTAGAACGACACACCCAGAATAGTGACTTCGAGTTACAAAGGTCAATACCCGTGGTAATAAAAGGCGGCATAAAATATTTTCTTAGTTATAAATGAATTATATTGTTGACCGTTAGAAGTTACTTGTCGAAATATTAATAAACCAAGCTTGTTACCAATGATGAAGTGAAAATACCTTCAAATTTACTGAAAGATGGGTCATAATTCCAGATACCTCGAGATAAGAATAGTTGTTGAAATCAAAGATGGCGAGAACCTGAGGATGGCTGGGGAATGAGTGAAGGAATGAGGAATATTTAGTTAATGTAAATAAAATGACAAGAGGAAATGGTAGTATGTTAGCAAAGGAAAGAGGAGCTGCAACAAAAAGGATAATAGTGAATGAAGTAATGACTATAAAGGTCTCATTAGGTGAGATTTCATCAAGGAAATATAAGAACCCACCGTGGGAAATGGGAAGTACTAATTTCGTAGACCAAAGGTGTTAGACTATCAATTCATGAAAAGATCAGTACGAAAAGGATACAAAGGACAAGAACCCCTCCCTCGATAACCTAAAGTAGGGGAATAAGAGTAAGATGATTGAGTGACGAAAGGCCTGGTTATGGCAGAATGAGAATATTTAGAAGAACCTTTGAATTATGTAAAGTTGCAAATTGAACTAAACTGTGCGACGACTCGCATAAAGTAGATAGAAGGGAATAATTATGGGTAAGGAGTGAGAAAACTCATACAAGGAACCAGTAAAGGGTCCAATAATCCTAAGAATATCTAGAAGGCGTTAAGGGGTGGCGACCTGAGATATCTTGCATAATATAGATAAAGTAGGAGCCTATGGCTCAATATGATTAAGAAATCTCTACCTAATCTATTGATGACAAGTATAACTAAACATTCAAGACTCAAAAGACTAGTGTGAGGTGTAAATAAAGACAGGAGGACAAGGGTCCCAAGAGAAGCTACTCAAATCTAAGGTATAAAAGAAGAATCGATTCAGGAAATCAGTAATGTTTCATGCATGAATGCTAGGGAATTTCAAAAATGAATAACGTAAAAATAGTAGGCAGAGGAAAGATGACAAGTATTAACCATGATAATAAAAAAAGCCTTCTCTATCATGCGAGTAATGAGAAACGGCAATAAGGTTGTGTTTCAAAATCCTGAATACAAGTTCAATGATAGAAGCTATGGAATATTCTTGGTGGGATAACATGAACCATAAGAATCCAATACTCTAATAGTTGAGTGATACTAAGTTTATCAAAGGAAGAAGGGCTTAACAAATTTTGAAAATGTCTTATGTATCGATAATCCTATCGTTGGAAATAGATAGTATGGTACCATCCATATAACCGTAAGCGAATTGACTAGTGGGGAAGTCAAAAGGATAGGAAATTGTCTTGGGAATGTATCAATAAATACGATAGACGCCTGACTAAGAATTCAGAAGACGGTGCTCTTAAGACCCACAATTTGACAGAGTTACCTTCTTTGTAGAGCGATGACGGACGTCAAGGTCAAGATCCCACTTTTAAGAAAGAGATTGGAAAAAGATATGTAATAAAAAGGGGTCGTTAGAGATCATCACTATGGGTGTATTATGAAGTGGCAGAGCCACGAAGCAAGACTTTGATTGCAATATTTTTTTTACTGGGAATGTACTAAGGTGTATCAAGGGATTGAATAGATATACTAAGGAAGCTTCGTGAGAAAGAACATTATGGAAGATGTAGGCAGTGTGCTAATTATCAGCAAGTATGGTTGAGTACTAGAAATCGCGAGATAAGCTTAGAACCCTAAAGAACCGATGAGGATGGGAGATGGTTAATAAAAGATTCTTATATAAGGATTTCCTCATTACTAACCTAACCCGATTTAATAAGGATCACTTATGAAGTTAACGATTGTGCAAGATTGTACGATTCAATAAATGGTTCATATTGATGGTGTCTCTAGTTGTATAATTTGTGATTAGAATATTCAATTTATAACTGACACAAAAGATTGTTCAGAAGAAATTTTGGGCGCTTCGGTAAGCCCCATCGGGAAATACAGTTAGACACTTAAAGGCATGTTATGTAATTGTGCAATGAATACTAAAAGAAGTTTAGACGATCGCTTACCTCATAATAAGTCAGGTGTGCCGACAGTTATCATATTAAACACCAGAACAATATTACATGAATCCCTGAATGTGCGAAGACATAGAACCTCTACTATATGACTAGAAATAAGTAAACCAAAGTAGGTAAGGTCGGATTTAAGGTATTCAACCATCAGGTAGGTAAAAGTCAAATGATAGAAGATATCGATCGCCTAAAATCATCAGTAATCGTTACTTAAATGGACGTCGACTGAACTTGGACTTTCAAACTAGTTCTTCTTATATGTTATCTTTGAAAGGCAATATAGAAAAATTAGAAAAACATGGTGGTTCTTTCTAGAAGGCTAATGAAGTTGACAGTAATCCTCAGCAATTTAGGATTAAAGAGTAATCAGAGTATGCATGATGTATATAAGGAGGGGTTTGTGAGGGTAGGTTGGTCGGAATTTAGGTGAAACATCTTGACACAAAAATGGACTCAAATGGAGGTTGTTGGGTTCTCGGGTTTTGTGGACCGTTTGGGTGTTGTGGGGGTTGCACAGGTAGTTTGGGGTGGAAATGGGTTAAGGCATTTTGTGGGATGTTCTAGACACGTTGAGGGTTATGTTGGTGGTTGGGTAGTGGTAAGGTGGTAGAAACTGATTGGGACATTAGATTGACGGTTTAGGGACTCGACCGGGACGATGAGGAAATTGGTTGGGATGTTTGTGTTGTTTTGGGGTGTTTCGGTTAATAACCTTTTGTGTGTGGGTTGGGGAAATGTTGTAGTTGATGGTGGTGAAAATGATGGTGTAATTTTGACAAGGATTGGAAATGAGGTTGATATGGACAAGCTCGGCTGAAAACCAAGTGAGGTGGGCCGAATTGGGAAAAGGATTGGACACGAGGTTGCTAAGGACAAGCTCGGGTGCAAACCAAGTGATGTAGGCCGAAAGGCCAGATAGAAACTTGGCTTGGGTGTTGTTAGATCACAAAATTTCTAACTAAACTTACACCGAGGGGTTGACCCACAAAAGGATCGAGGTTCGGACCACAAAAGGACAAATGGCCCACAAAAGGACCAACTAAATTAACCAACATAAAAGTTGAATAACTTAAAAAAGTTGAGTAAAACTCAAATATATTTCATAAATATTCAATGTCTATTTACATCAACTACATGTCCTATTTATACTAGTGCTTAGACCTTTCTAGAAGATAACTAAACAGACACAATACAAGAACCATTCGGCCGAATGGGAAAAGAAAGTGGTTCGGCCGAATTGGGGAAGGGATCGGCCAACTCTTCATGTAATCTAGGACACCTTTTTGTGTCACCCATGTAGATAAGTGCATGAACTAGTTAGATAATGAATCATCTCCTTGGAAAATGTTGGAAGCATCTCCTCTTAGCATGTATCTTGGCCGAATGAAAAGGGGAAATGCTCAGCCAAGCCTTCATGTTCTCTAGGCCAACCTTTTTTGTCATCCATGTTGATAAGTGCATGAACTAGTTAGTTCATGAATTACCTACTTGAAATCTTCTTCTTTTAGATGGTTCTTGGCCTTATCACCTTACTTTATTAGACGACATATTAATTATGTCCTAAGAAGAGCTAGTAGTTATTAGACGACATACTAATTATGTCCTAAGGAGAGTTAGTAGTTAAGATAGGAATTAAAATAAGCTAAAAGGAAGTGTTCTCGGCCAAGACCTATATAAAAGCAAAAAATAAACATGTTCCTTCTTTGATCTTCACGTCCAATCTTCAACTCCACTCCATATTCCATTCCATATTACGCATATCACCATAGGATAGTTGGCACTTTTTGTCACTCCTAGTAATTCAGCTTGCGACTTATTTTGGAAGCTTAAGTTCACGACCTTTCTTTCATCAATCTCCCCTTCTTTAAAAGAATATTTCCTCAAATTCTCGCCATCTATGTAGGGTGATAAGTTTCCAATATGAAACGTTGAACTAATACTCCCGAATTCATTCTGAAGTTCTATCTTGTAGACACTTTCCCCAAAACTATCCAAATAAGGAACCGAATACAAGAGAAGAGGTTTCAGCTTCAAACAATGTTCCCAATGAACTAAGGATCTCACCATATCAAAGTCCTTGCCGTATGTAGAATAATCGAGCCGTCCACCACCCAATTTTCCACTAGAGAAAGCAATGTATCTCTTGCCTTGAATAAGGATGGTACCAACACCAATTCCACTAGTATCACTTTCAACTTCAAGTAGATATTCAAAGTTCGGAATAGGGGCATCAAGGGTACAAACATCTTGAATGAGAGGACGATAACAAGTAGCCAAATCATGGAAACCTTTTACCTCACTTACATTCGTAGGTGCGGGCCATCTCCCAAAAGTTTCCACCTTGGATGGATTTACATGAATGTCCTCAGATAATGATATGTATCCTATGAATGGTTGTAGTACCTCATACATGAATCTCATGAAAGATCTTGGAGTATTACACAATCCAAATGTCAACAAGAGCCATTCTTACAAACTATAATTGGCTTTGAAAGCTATCTTCCATTCACCTCTCTCTCAGATATTTGATGGTAACCACTCCTCAAATCTATCTTGGATAACAACTTGGCCCCACTTAATTCATCCAAGAGATATTTCAATCTCGGCATATGAAATTTGCACTCCATGATGATGTTATTGACTGCTCGACTATCAGTACACATATGCCAAATCTTATTTTTCTTTGGCTCTAATAAGGCGGGTGTCGTGCATGGACTAAAGTCCTCTTGGACAATGCCTTTGTCTAGTAACTCCTTATCCTATTTCGAATTGTATCTATAGACTTCTATTGGCGGTAATCCGGGTGCAAGATCATCCAGAAACACATCTATCAAGAGTTCCTTCAAGTCGGCATTTTCATCCGCATCTCCCATAAGACTTTCATTCTCCTTGCACCAATGCATCTATAGAACTCCCCTTCTTCAATTCTGCTTCTATCTCTGATACATTAATAAAGAGAGCCCCGGACGTTTCCATGCATTTCTTGCCATTTTTTATCTTCATTTCCTTCACCTCACTAGGTGACAATGGTGCCAACCGGATCTTCTTGTCATCCTTTTGAAATTAATAGACATTCTTTTTGCCATAATGTTGTGCTTTCGTATCAAATTGCCACGGTCGCCCCAACAAGATATGACAAGCATCCATAGGTAGGACGTCACACCATATCTCATCTTCATACTCTCCAATCCGAAAGCTAACAAGGGTTTGTTTCGTTACCTTTAGCCCTTTGTATTTGTTTAACCATTGGATAGCATATGGTTTAGGATGACTGCGGGTAAGTAAGTTCAGTTTGTCCACCATCTCCATGGAATCCACATTGGTACAACTTCCTCCGTCAATGATCACATTACATACTTTGTTATTCACCTTGCATCGAGTGTGAAATAGTTTCTCTTTTTATATCTCCTCATGTTCTTCAAGTTGAACATTCAACACACACCGGAGTACTAAACTTTCACCCATCTCCGCAAGATCAATACCTTCCTCTAGGTCCTCCTCGACCTCGGGTTCCTCAATGGCAAATGAATCCCCACACTCTTGGTACTCTTCAATAGTCATGACCCGAGGGTTAGAACATTCATTTGCGAAGTGTCCTAATCCTTAACATTTAAAGCACCTTTTTCTACTTCTATCTACCCCCTTTGTGACCTCTACTTTCTTTCCTTCATTTTTTTTACACTTTCTTGACTATACAACGGGTTAGAAAAAGAGGTACTGCCCTTTTCTTTAATACTAGTGGGCTTTACATAGGATTTTGGGGTAACGTTTTTTTGTTGTTTTTCAAACTTGAGGGCTAAGTGACAGACATCTTCAAATGTGTTGTATGTTGCCACTTCAACCTTCTCTTGAATTGCCATGTTCAAGCTTCCAATGAATCGTGCAATTCGTTGAGTCTCCTTTTCTTCTAAGTCACAAAGCATGGTGACTTTCTCGAATTCTCGAACATATTCCTCAACCTTAAGAATTCCTTGACGATTTTTTGTCAGCTTAAGGTATAGGTCTTGTTCATACTCTCTTGGCAAGAACTTTTTCTTCAAATGTTTTTTTAGTTTGACCCAAGAATCAATCTTGGTTTTCCCATTTCTTCTCCGGCTTGTTTTGAGGTTTTCATACCACACGGAAGCGAATTCATTCAACTTAAATGTGGAAACCTTAAAACATTTGCGATCATCATATTGCTTGTATTTGAAAAGCCTCTCAATGGCCCTTAGCCATTCAAGAAAATCTTCCGGATCCATATTGCCTTCAAAGATTGGAAGTTCAAGTCGTAGGCTTCGGTCATCTTCCCTATCATACCTCGGGTTGTCTTGGACATCTTCCCTTGCATGCCTTGGTTGTTTTTTGCAACCTATTCCTCGGACTCAACATCATTAATCACGACACGCTCCGCAAACTCTCATCTCAAGAGTTGCATTTGTTCCGCAATAATGTCACTTATGGTGTGCCAAAGTTCTTCGTTCATGTTAGCCATAGAGTCAAGGCGTGGGACGGGAACGCCATGCTCTGATACCAAACTGATGTATATAAGGAGGGGTTTGTGAGGGTAGGTTGGTCGGAGTTTGGTTGGAAACAAGTTGACACAAAAATGGACTCAAATGGAGGTTGTCGAGTTCTTGGGTTTTGTGGACTGTTTGGGTGTTGTGGGGGTTGCACGGGTAGTTTGGGATGGAAATGGGTTAAGGCATTTTGTACGGATGTTCTAGACATGTTGAGGGTTATGTTGGTGGTGGGCAGTGGTAAGGTGGCAGAAACTGATTGGGACAGTAGATTGACGGTTTAGGGACTCGACCGGGACGATGAGGAAAATGGTTGGGATGTTTGAGTTGTTTTGGGGTGTTTTGGTTAATAACATTTTGTGTGTGAGTTGGGGAAATGTTGTAGTTGATGGTGGTGAAAATGATGAAGTAATTTTGACAAGGATTGGAACGAGGTTGCTATGGACAAGCTCGGGTGAAAACCTAGTGAGGTGGGCCGAATTGGGAAAAAGATTGGACACGAGGTTGCTAAGGACAAGCTCGGGTGCAAACCAAGTGATGTAGGCCGGATAGAAACTTGGCTTGGGTGTTGTTAGATTACAAAAGTTCTAACTAAACTTACACTGAGGGGTTGACCCACAAAAAGATCAATGACCCACAAAAGGACCAACTAAATTAACCAACATAAAAGTTGAATAACTTAGAAAAGTTGAGTAAAACTCAAATATATTTCATAACTATTCAATGTCTATTTACATCAACTACATGTCCTATTTATACTAGTGCTTAGACCTTTCTAGAAGATAACTAAATAGACACAATACAAGAACCATTCGGCCGAATGGGAAAAGAAAGTGGTTCGGACGAATTGGGGAAGGGATCGGCCAACTCTTCAAGTAATCTAGGACACCTTTTTGTGTCACCCTTGTAGATAAGTGCATGAATTAGTTAGATGATGAATCATCTCCTCGGAAAATGTTGGAAGCTTCTCATCTTAGCATGTATCTTGGCCGAATGAAAAGGGGAAATGCTCAGCCAAGCCTTCATGTTCTCCAGGCCAACCTTTTTTGTCATCCATGTTGATAAGTGCATGAACTAGTTAGTTCATGAATTACCTCCTTGGAATCTTCTTCTTTTAGATGGTTCTTGGCCTTGTCACCTTACTTTATTAGACGACATATTAATTATGTCCTAAGGAGAGCTAGTAGTTATTACACGACATACTAATTATGTCCTAAGGAGAGTTAGTAGTTAAGATAGGAATTAAAATAAGCTAAAAGGAAGTGTTATCGGCCAAGACCTACATAAAAGCAAAAAATAAACATGTTCCTTCTTGGATCTTCACGTCCAATCTTCAACTCCACTCCACAATTCATTCCATATTACGCATATCACCATAGGATAGTTGACACGTTTTGGCACTCCTAGCAATTCACCCTGCAACTCATTTCGGAAGCTTAAGTTCGCGACTTTTCTTTCATCAATGCATCAGCATAGAGAACAAAATTGAAAGGAGAGGCAAGCTTAACCTCATGAACGTCGGACCATGTAAGAATATTCATAAAATTTTCCAGGTAGCCTGCAAGCCAAAATTTTCCCCTCGGAAATTTAGAACAACTCATGCAATATTTCATATGTTAGACATTTCAAGAATGCATAAGAAATTGTTTTCGTATTAATCCTGTAGGGGATCTCTATTACAGAGGTGTTGTCATACTGAACAAATCTTGGTGAATAGTAATATAAAATAAATGTTATGGGAGATCTAGGAGAATATATGAATCCAGATACCCTCACATGTTTCGAACTTCAAAGTTATATTAATACTCATGTGATATGATTCTTCCATTTCTATCTTGTTTATCGAACGTAATTCGTATATCTTATTTAGATGGTGTTGTTGAGACAAGTATAACAGATGCAACTCAAGTAGCAACATAAGAACGTTAAGGTACGTTATGGATAACCTTTTTGGTTATTATAGCACAGGCCGTCGTGAGAGGCCGATTTGATGTTATCTTGTTATTATGTTTCCATGTGTGGCATTGGATATATGTTTGGGTTGTTTAACAGATTTTGGATAGTCTTGTTTACAACTGCCAAAATTTTGAGAACCATCGAGAGTTAAAGAATAGTCTCAACATTCGCAGACGAATGTTCCTAAGGGAGGAAGGATGTTACACCCCATAGTTTTTTCATTCTGTCATGTCATCAATGGATACCGATGTTCCGGAAAGAGGTATGACATTACAAAAGGGTAATGAATGTTTATAACTTGTTTATGGAAGTTCCGGAGTATATATGAGCTATATGGATCCAAGGAAGTATGTTCTGACGAAACTGGAAAGTTGGACATTTTGACGGCAGTGTTGACGGACCATCAAAGAGATTGACGGACCATAAAAAATATTGAGGGACCGTAAAAATGCCAACTTGAACAGCCAAAGTTCCTGCATTTTTGAATTCTCTAGAGGCAACTTGACGGTCCAGGTTGATGGACTGTCAAATATTTGACGGACCGTCAATCCCATTGTCAAGTTACGGTGGTAGAAAATTCAAGTTGGGTTTATAAGCAGGTTTCCCGATTTAGAATTAATTTTTATTCCAAATCAGACCCAGAACACCTCTTAAATCCTCTCTAAGGAATCCCTAACACCCAAGAACAATTCTAAGGAAAATCACGTTAGATTAACGTGGAACTTCCCGCGGTAATCATAGAAACTATCTTCTTCAGATTGAATCGGTTTTGGAAACCATTGCTATTAGAGTAACTTTTTATTTTGAGAGGGATTTGAAGCATCAATGGAAGATTAGCCCTCCTCTAACTAATGTTACAATTAATTGATGGTTGGGAGCAAGTTGTGAAAGGATTTTTGTAATCGAAACCCGTAAATCTATGAAATTATTATATATTGAATTGTGAGTTGTTTTGCTTGAATTATGAGATGATGTTGATTAGTGAATTGATTCTTGGTACTGTAAACCTAAGAAAGTATGTTTCGGAGAATCGTGGGATCGAATTACATAAGTATTCCTTGTAAACAAGTCTATGAATCCTTTGTGTTTAAGGTTATCAATAAGATGCCTAAATAAAGTTTCTTATTGGGATATGGATTCGATATTGATATCGACCCTTTGTTGCTATAGATAATCATTCGTAAGGAGCATGAGGGATTATAGATCAACTAGTAGCTTCGTGGATAAGGTATGCAAGGCTACCCCCTTCTTTCAAAAGCATGAAATCCAAAGAGTTATTGTTTTCGAAAAAAAATGCCAAAAGCTTTGTTCTATTATAAATTTAAATCTCCTGTCAAGAAGTATTCATTGATTATTCTTATTCTTATCCTCATAATCATTGTTGTTGGTTACTGGTTTATCTTATCATAAGTCTTTAAAAATAAGTATTCTAAAGAGTTAATCGTCGAGTTGACCAAGAGTCGTGTTAAGGCAAAGTTAAAAAGTTTACCAGTTTTAAAAGAGGCCAAGGAGACAGTGTCATCACAATCTGTTTTCCACACCCTTGATTCCCATTGGTATTGACATATTTTTCATTGGCATTTGATATCATGCATACAATCATATACATATATTGGATTGAGTTGCATATTTCACAACACACACACACACACACACACACACACACATATATATATATGGATCGGGTTGCACGTTCCGCAACATAGACATATACTGGATTAGGTTGCACGTTTGGCAACATATACATATAATAGATCGGGTTGCGCGTTCCACAACACGCACATAAATCATTGTGTATATTGCATTTCATATCCATACATACACCTAAGATTAATGACATGTTATATACCTCACACTGTGATACGATGGTAGTTTATATAGTAAAGGCCTATTCAAATAGGTTGTATTTAAGTTTCAGAGTTTCGTTGTCCACTTCTTATGGTATCCAGATTGCTTATGCTTTCAGTTACAACTTATCTTCTCATATTGCTATTATGTTTTCTTTATAACTTACAGTTTCATGCTTTACATACTTGGTACATTATTTTATACTGACGTCCCTTTTGTTGGGGGTACTGTGTGTTCATGCTGCAGGTTCTGATGGAGATTTTGCTAGCCCACCATAGTAGGAGCTATCGAGTTCAACCATCAATAAGTAAGTTTTGTCCTTCCCGCAACTTCCTAGTAAGATATAAAGTATATTTTGTAGGGTTATGTATAGTATGGGTAAGTCGGGGCCATATCCCGGCCATATGTTAGTTCAGTTACTCATAGAGGCTCACAAACTTGTTTTGGTATATATAGTGTTTATGTATAGCCTTGTCGGCTAAGTTATCCTTGTTGAACCATGTTGTGACCTCGTCGGTAATGTTGTGTATATATGTTGGGTTAACCCCCCTAGTTCAGTATTATTGAGGTTATATATTCTAGTACGACTTTGTCAGCCAGAAGTTCTACTCATAAGAAGACTGGTCATCAGAGTGGTACGCTCGGACTAGTAGAGCATAGGGTGTTGTCCACCCCTCCTAGTTTGGGGTATGACATTATCTATCTTATGGAAATAATTTGGGTACTTGTGGCTCTTAAACCCCAGTAGTTTTTGTAAATATACCTCTTCCTTTAAGTATCCATTTAAAAAGACACTCTTGACTTCCATCTGATACACTTTAAAACTTTCGTAAGTGGGAAAAACAATAAATATGCGGATTGCTTCCATTATCGGTGCAAAGGTTTCATCTTTGTCAATTCCTTCTTCTTGGTTATAACCTTGCAAAACCAGTCTCGTTTTGTTCCTAGTGATTTTTACTTGGTTATCTAGTTTATTTTGGAATACCCATTTGGTCCTAATAACAGTTCTTCCTTTAGGTTTTGGTTCTCGATGCCACACCTTGTTTCTTTCAGATTGATGAAGCTTTTCCTGCATTGCTATGATCCAATCTGTATCTAATAGAGCTTATTTGATATTTCTTGGCTCAATCATTAACAAAAAGGCTGAGAAGGCGCAGATATTCCTGTCCTTGGATCATGTAGCGACGCCTAAGTCAAAAGAGGTAATTATATATTTCGATGGATGTGCTCTTTTGTACTTCCAGTTAACTTCTCGTATGACGAATGTACCAAGTTCTTCAATATTGCTTTCCTGAATAGGTTCTCCCTCTAGAGTATTTTCATGTTCATCTAGAGAACATGGTTCATTGTTGTCATCTATCTCGTTGGCTTGTTCAGTAGAGTGTAAGTCTTATTCAGTTTCTAAGGGACTAGGTTCGATGGTTATAGCTTCTTCTATATTCAATCTATTAAGGGCTTCTTCGGTTCCCTAATTTTCTTTCCTTTATGTTAAGCCAATTTTGTATGTCCTCATCATCGTCATGTGGAGTGTCTAATCCTTTGAATCCATCTGCTTCATCAAATATTACATGTACACTTTCTTCTATGAGACTTGTCCTCCCATTCAGGACCTTGTATGCTCTACTGCTTGAGGCATAGCCAAGAAAGATTCCTTCATCACTTTTTGCATTGAATTTTCAAAGATCTTGCTTTCCATTGTTGTGAACATAACATTTTGTTCTGAAAGGCCTAAAATGAGCGATGCTAGGCTTCATTCCCTTCAACGGTTCATATGGGGTCTTTTCTAGTATTGAACTTATTATACATCTATTAATAAATAACGTGCAATGTTTACTGCTTCTGCCCAGAAGGATTTTGGAAGATGACTGTAAATTCTAGCCATGTCTTCCAGAGTTCTATGTTTTCTTTCAACTACCCCATTATATTGAAGAGTTTTTGGTGTTGAAAAGTTATGATCAATTCCATAATATCTGCTGTGTATACGTTCCCGTGTCTCTTTCCTCTAAGAACTATCCTTTTTGTTAATGAGTTAGTGACTAATCTTTTGGGGGTAAAGAGGACATTATCTCCTTAGTCGCACATATGTGTTACGCTTAGCAAGTTATGTTTTAGTCCTTTGACATAGCATACCTTTTCGATTGCATGATTGTGGGATCTGTCAACTTTTCAAATCCCTACGATGTCCCATTTTTTCCATTCCTAAATCCTACACTTCCTCCTTGGTAGGGTTCTAATGTTAGGAAGTTCTTTTTGTCCCCTGTCATATATCTAGAACACCCACTATCCACATATCATAAGTTGTTGCTTTATTTTATTTCCTTCTCAACCTCATTTTCACTATCTAAATTGGGGGTGGACATCAATACTAATTCTGGGATGGGTGTAGGTATTTCTTTGGTCGGGATCTGATCCTCTTTTCTTGATTTTTCATCTATGGCTGCTATAGATTTTAGTATAGTTTTGATTACCTTTATGGGAGTTATTTCTTTAGAGGAGGCCAGTTCCTTAGTCTTTTCGAAAAATAGTTTGGGATAGCCATTGATTGTGGCTGGACTTTTGAAATTGTTTTCCCTTTTCAGCAGTCCTATTTTCCTGATCATTAATTACAGACTTCTTGCAAGAGAATTAATTCTTCTTTGTCACTGATCTTTTGTTTTGTTCTATCTTGCTGCCTTTCTCTTTGATTTTAACTCTATGTGGGTCGTGTGTTTTATTGCCCTTCTTGTACTGATGAGGGGGTAAAAATCTTTCAAGGTACTAGTCTTTGTAGAAAAGTCTAGCTCTATTACCACATGTTAGGATCGGGCTACTCCTATGCATTTCAAGAATCAAATTCTTAAAGCAGTTTGATATGAAGGACTTGCAATGGAATATAAATACGCACAAGATTTTTACGTGAAAAACTCCTTTCTCAAAGGAGTCAAAAACCATGACGTATCTCCTATAGGATTAAACAAAAATTCACTAATAATTCGGAGCGATAATAGGTTTACAATCTGCTTGATAAACCTAAATGACCTATTTCTTGAACAGTAAGTCTATAATTCTAGAGTAACTAGTAAAAATGTTTACCAATGACACTTATCACCAATACATGCAAAGCCAAATAACTAGAACCGCAATTAGAACCTAACTAATACAACAAAATAACTAAATTGATAAATTATGACACGCTCGGGTTCTTTATTGGTTGGATAGTTGTCTCTCTTGATATCAAGTTATTGAATGTGCTCACACTTGTCTCTCATTGGGATTTTGTAGCATGTGGGGTTGTGGTTGAGTTCCAATGCTCCTTCGTATTGTGTATATATAATAGTTGGTTGTCGCCTTCCTCTCTTGTATCCTTGAAGGTATTGGTTTCATTAGTTGTACCCTGAAACCAAATCTTGTAAAACTTGGATCTTCCTTTCTTTTCTTGTATGTGTGTCAGCTTTCTTGTCCTACTTCAATGCTAATTTTCATGTTTTATGATTTATGAAATATTGTAGAAGATGATCGTAATTGCAGTCCAACTCTTCATTAAATTGGAATCAGTCAATACTCTGTTTTCTCCAAGTCGACATGAAATAACCTAAGTCTCTAGTTGCATAAGGACTAGTTCCTTTGAGTATTTCTTCATGAATGTTGCTACTGCTGCACTAAGTCCTTTGAAGATATGATTGGATGTCTGATTCTTCAATTGATTTCCTTTTTTTTCTCCAGTTGATATTCTTGGTGCATTATTTGTTAAATCATCAAAATATCAAATCTATAATCCATAATTATTGACTCAGAAGCTACTCAACATTTATCTTTCTAGTTCTGTTATTGTAATAGTTAGGTTCTGATTGTAGTTCTACTTATTTGCCTTTGCAAGTATTGGTGATAAGTGTTGTTGTTATAAATTGTTTCTAGATTATACACGAACTATTTGAGGAACAAGTCCTTTAGGTTTTACAGGGACGTTGTAAGCCTGTTATCGCTTCGGATTATAGTGAAGATTTTGGTAAATTCTATAAAATATAGGTTGTGATTTTTGACTCCCTTGAACAGAGAGTTTTTCAAGTGAAAATTCTTGTATGATTAATTTACTTTCGCTGCAATACCTTATTAAGCAAACTGCTTCAAAAATCCAATTCTTGAAGTGCATATGAGTAGTCTGATCCTAACACAAGGATAGAAGACTTCATCATTGGTGAAGATCCAGAGTTATATGAAATTATCATGAATGGTCCATTATTCCTATGGCCATAGACGATAAGGAAAAGATTACTACTCCCAAAGAAAAGAAAGATTATGTGGATAAAAATTTTCAGGTCATCCAAAATAATGCCATGGCAAAGAAATTGCTTATCTATGGCATCAGACCTGATGAATGTAGAAGAATCTCCTCCTGTAAAATGGCCAAAGAAGTGTGGGACACCTCAAAAACCATATATGAAGGAATAAGTCAGGTCAAGAAGTCGATGATCACCCTATTAAACATGCAATATGAGTTGTTCAAGATGAATGAAGAAGAATCCTTTTGGAGATTTTCAATATATTTATAGATTAACCAATGAACTAAATTCTCTTGGTATGGATATTACTCAAGCAAAAAGAATAAAAAATCGCTTGGTATTCTACTGTCACGATCCAAATCACGGGTCATGGTGGCACCCACACTATCCCTCTGGCGGGCGAACCAATTCCCTTATTAACCCTTCAATCCATTTCAATTTCTATAAAATATGCGGAAATTTAAATTAAGAAAAACAATAATGAGTCTTAAACTATAATTAAATAAAGTGCGGACTTAGTACCCATTACAATCCTCCCCAAAAACTAGAGTCACCGTACAAGAACATCTAACTATTACAAGTGTGGAAAGCACTACTAAGTCTGAAATATAAAAGTACTGTCTAAGATAGAATGATAGACAACAGAAAGAAAGGGATCCAGGGCTGCAAGTTGGATAGTAGCTCACCCTCTGAATCTCAGTAAATAAGCGTCGAACTACTCACCGGCCCTCGAACTAGATTCTTACTCGAACTCTGCACTCAGAAAAAGTACAACAAGAGTAGTATGAGTACAAAAACCACGGTACTCAGTAGACATCACAGACTAACCACAATTAGTTAACATATACATGAAGTAGAATTAAACAAGTTGACCAGATAAGACAATCAACAAGTCATAAATCATAGGACATGATATCAATTCTAAGAGAAGAGCAAATTCCAATTTCAGTTCAAATCACCAAGTCAATACAATCAATAATATCAGGTATGAATGCAATACAATGTAATATCAGGATTTAGAGTCTCTCTCTCAATATCCGTACACACATGTTGTGATGGAGATTTTTGCTACCATTAGTCATGATCCGGGGGATTATCTAGATCCATGTACCTACCAACACTGATCTCGGAGTACCATCCGTTCGACACGTGTCTCCCAAAAATCATATTAATAATCAACTATCCAGTATGAGATAAATGTATGAATGCATACACAAGTTATGAGACAAAGTCCGTGAACTTAAACTCCTAACATAAGCCGAGATGTGATTTGTTAAAGGTGCCAAAGATTGCCCGTCAATCTATGATTACTTGCTTAAAATGGGACGAAGTGTGGAGTAGAATGGACGACATCACGTGAAGATTCGAGATGAAGTCATTTTATTTTCGGCTTGTATGTAGGTCTTGGCCGAGACCATTTTCTTTTAGCTTATTTTAATTCTTAGTTTAACTACTAGCTCTTCTTAGGACATAATTAATATGCCATGTAATAGGATATATTGACTAGGACGTGTAATGGGAAAATGAGACTAGGTCGTGTAAGAAGATCGGGTGACAAGGCCAAGAACCATCTAGAAGATGAGGCTTCCAAGGAGATAATTCATGAACTTAACTAGTTCATATACTTAGCTTCATAGAAGACACCAAGAATGACTTAGTGAACATGAAAGGTTGGCCGAGTATTCTTGCCTTTCCTTTCGGCCAAGGTACATGCTCAAGATGGAAGCTTAATGTATTCCAAGGGAATGATTCATGAGTGACCTAAGTTCATGCATTTATGGGAAACACAAAAGGGTGATCTAGAAAGAATTCACCCTTGGTCCCCAAGATAAGCCGAACCCTTTCCCATTTTGCCCAAGAATGTCGAACCCTTTCCAATTGTGGCAGAAGTGGTTCAAGTTTGTGTCTCTTTTGTTACCCTTCTATAAGAGTCTAAGTCTTAGTATAAATAGGGCATGAAGTTGATGTAAAAATGTGTGGATGATTATGAAAATATTTGAGTTTTACTCATTTGCTAAGTTACTTAACTTTTGTGTTATTTATCTTAGTTGGTCCTTTTGTGGGCCATCGGTCCTTGTGTGGTCCGAACCTCGATCCTTTTGTGGATCAAACCCTTGCTTCAAGTTTAGCTAGAACTTTTGTGATCTAGTTGAACACAAGATAAGGTTTCCTTCGGTGTAAGTTGAAGTTGAAACTTTTGTGATCCAACCAAACCTAAGCCAAGGGCCTATCCGGTTATTATCACAAGGCCATCAGCCTCCCTCACTTGGTTTGTTCTCGAGGTTGTACTTAGAAACCTCGGTCAAGTCCTTGTCCAATTGTCCTACCTCACTTGGTGTCGACCCGAGCTTCACCATAGCAACCTCGCTTCTCTATCCTTGTCCATTTCGACCGATCCTCACTTAGTTTGTACCCGAGCTTGTACTTAGCAACCTCGTGTCCATTCCTTATGCCAACAACCTGATTTTTCTCACCACCATACACCACAACACTTCCCAAACCACCACACCAAAGTCCATTAACCAAAACCACTCATATATACCCGTCCAACCCCGACAACCTCAAACAATCTGCAAAACACCCCTTATCGATAACCTCATTGTTCTAGCCAAGTTCCGTCACCTTACCACCATCTAACCAACAAACCCTGACCACCAAAATAACCCTTAACTTGTCTAGAACCACCCCAAAATGACTTAGTCCACTTAAACCCTAAACTACCCGTCTAACCCACTAAACACCCCATTGCCCGGTAGAAAACATCCCACCCGGTAGCCTACTTTCGACCCCACTTTTGTATCAACCGTGTCCAACCAAACTCTGACCAACTCACCCTCACTCACCCCTCCTTATATACATCAGTTTGGTATCAGAGAAAGGCAATCCCGTCCCACGCCTTGACGCTATGGCTCACTTAAACAAAGAACTTCGGAGGGCCGTAAGTGATATTTTTGCAAAACATGCGCAAATCTTGAGAAAAGAAGTTATGAGGCATGCCATGGTAATTAATGCCAAATTCGAGGTTGTACAAAGCAGCTCAAGATATGAAAAGAAAGAATACCAAGATTGTGGGGATTTCTCCGTTGTTAAGGAACCCGAGGCCAAGAAAGTCTTAGAGGAAGACGTTGATCTTGCGGAGAAGAGTGAAAGTTTAGTACTCCAATGTGCGTTGAATGTTCAACTTGAAGAACATGAGGAGGTACAAAGAGAGCAACTATTTTACACTCGATGCAATATGAATGACAAGGTATGAAATGTGATCATTGATGGAAGAAGTTGTACTAATGTGGCCTCTGTAGAAATAGTGAAACAATTTCTTGGAATAACATCCCCAAACCTTCTTCTGGGTCCCCGCCATCATGCAAAGGCATGCGGATCAGAGATGACTAGTACAAACCCGGGAAAGGCTTTCTCATCTTTGAAGGACCTCTCTTTTTATTTTCAACGCCAGAGGATTCTGTGGATCATGATATGTACCAAAGGACGAAGCGATACTCATTTTCTAGAAGTGTCACTGGCTCTCGAATTCCTTAGAGCTCTCGTCCTAAGCCTTTGTCGTTCTCAAACCCATTCTGGATCATAGTGGCAGTGACCATCTTATAGGCCAGTGACATCGAGAAGTATTCATCATCCCCTCGATTGGCGGATCCCATAAGTTCCATTACATGAAAGTCTGTATCTGTTGGGACTGCTTCTATTACATGCACAGAGTTGTTAGGATAGTTGTGGATACTTCCTTCTTCATGGATTACAACATCTTAGTCTACCCAGACAAATTTCACTGATTAGTGTAGAGAAGATGGAACAACTCCGGCCACATGTATCAATGGTCTCCCTAGTAGGAGATTGTAATTGGAACTAATATCTATTACTTGAAATTCTGTGGTAAATTCGGCGCGCACCATTTGTATGTTGAGGTTCACTTCACCTGCGGGATCAGGTTGTGCCCCATCAAAAGATCTCCTATTGGTATGACTCTGGAGTATCTTTTCGACATCATAGACTAATTGCTTCAATGTTGACATAAGGCATATATTGAGTCTGGACCCATTATCTACAAACACTCGGGAGATAATCTTGCCTCGACACTTGATTGTGATGTAGAAGGCTTTGTTATGAGCTGTTCCCTCTCGCGGTAGTTCGTCAGTAGAGAATGAAATCTAATGATATGGCCTACTATGTCGGCCAATCTTTTGCTACTAGTCCCTGCTGGGATGTGGACCTCGTCTAATGCCTTAATTAAGGCTAGACGATGTTGTGTAGATCTCAAAAGCAAAGACATTACTGAGATTCTAACTGGTGTTTTCTGTATGTATTCCACAATAGAGTAATATTTTGGCTGCATTCGGCGCCAGAAGTCCTCAGCCTCCCCATCAGTGTGGGCCTTCTTGAATTATTTTATTTACGGGGCGCTTCTTATGCTACTTCTTCGGGAGTGTAGTATCTCTCTGATCTTGTCATACCTTGAGCCACAGATGCAACCTCCTTTTTTGGAGCCGGGATGACCACTTGGGGTACTTGGATGACGATCAGTTTCTTTGGGGCCGGGATTAATATTTTGAAATTAGAATGCTTGTGCAGCGACAGAAAGGCGATTGTGTGCTCTAGACTTTCAATGTCATATTTGGCCAATGCTTGGCATACCACCCAATTCTCTTCTCTTTTAATCATATGTGTGTAAGTATCACTATGATTCAGAAGGGGATTTCTATTCACATTTAGCACTGCATCCTCGAGAATGAGCCCTCGATTATCAATCATATTTTGCAACTGGTGATTTAGATTGATGCAATCCTCTGTTATGTGCTCATTACCTCTGGAATAGTAAGCACAATTTTGGTCAGGTCGGTAAAAATGACTCTATGGATTGGCAAGCTTTGGTGGAATGGCTTTGATATTCTTGGCGGCACTTAATTTGGCGAACAAGTTGGTTCATGTTTCGGGAAGTGGTGTGAATACCCGAGGAGGCTTCTTCTCAAAATTCAGATGTGGCAAATCATATGTCGCCGGAGGCAGCTGGTTGCCATAATTTTGCTAGTTTTGTAGAACTTGATTTATGGGTATAGAAATATGATAATTTGAAGGTGGATCTTGGAAAGTGGGTATTGGTGTTTGGTAATTTAGTTGTGGAGCTTGGTAGTTCGGTTATGCATAATATTCTGGCACAAGGCTGTAGGGTAATGGTATGTAATTGCTCGGAGGAGGAGATTGTTATACATCGAAGGATGATTGTGATCCTTTCATTTTATGATTCCTTAGGCTCGGGGTGTGAGAGACATTTGCCATGTCCTATTTCTTCTTCTTGGCGGCTCCATTGGAGTTTGACGTGCCAACTTTGTTCATGATGCTGATGATTTTTCCTATTTTGAGAACATCTTCGATAGTCTCTCCCATCTTGACTAAATCAGCAAATGACATCCCGATCATAACCAATATTCTATCATAACAATCTAAATATTGATATCGGATGAATTCCGAAACTAGTTCTTCCTCACTGATTGAAGGTTGTACCCAGGAGACTTCGACCCTCTACCTACTTGCATACTCGTGGTAGGTTTCTATTGATTTTTGGAGGATTTCTCCAAAGAGTAGTGGTCAGGTACATTCCATGTGGAAGCAAAATCTATCCATGAAGGCTTTCGCCATTTCTTCCCATGAGTCCCAACGACTGATATCTTGCGTTGTGAACCACTTAGATGCTTCCCCTGTGAGGTTTCGGCTAAAGAGCCTCATTAATAATTCCTAATTTCCTTTGGTGCCGACCAGCTGGTGGCAGTAAACTCTTAGATGAGATTTGGGGTTTTTCGTGCCATTGAAAGGTACAAATTTGGGCAATTTGAAGCCCTCTAGCAAGTCTAAATCGGTATGCATGCACAGATAATCATACCTCAGTCCCATCACTTTGTGGTAACCTTTATTAGCTTTCTCAAATAGATTTATTATTTTTTGTTCCATTTCTCTCTCTCTTCGATCTTGCTCAGCCCTCCAAGCCTTTTCTATCTCCTCGTAGTGATCCAATTCTGGTGAGGAGTCAATACGAGTGATTGGGTTGTGGAAGGATACAATAAGATGTGCGGGGAAACGTTTTGGAGTTCCCTTAGCTCTGGGAGTAGTATGGGGTAGTAGTGTTTTGGTGAATGCTAGGATTAACATAGGTTAGTGGTGCCTGAAAAGTGGGCACGGATTGAGATGTCCCAGCTATATGGGTAGCATTTTGTGGAGGTGGTATTTGATAAGCAGCCCCAGTATGGGCATTTGGAAAGTGTTCGGGTACATGCGAACTTAAAGATGGAAAGGGCGGTGGAGGCCTTCTTGCATCAGCAAAAGCTACTTCTTTGGCAGCGTTGATGTCTTTATTTCTTGCAACCTTCTCTTAGAGGTCAACGACTTGTTTAAACAACAAAGTGATTACATCCTCGGAGTGTGAGGCATTCTGGAGATCTTGAGGAACTACGTCCTCCATCATAGCATTTTTGTTGCGAGTATCCTCGGGAGTACCAATCATATTTGCTTGGTTGCTTTGTTTTAGGGATGCTGCCACAACTTTAGATTTGGTGATGTATGCTAGTGTTTCACGACTGATCGACCTTTTTCTATAAGAAGAAAAATAACTCAAAAGCAAACGAGGTTAGGCAGAAATCCTAATATAAGATATCATATATAAGTTGCGGACAAAGCACATAGACTCATGTATTTGATCATAAACTCTTGATTGATTCTTCCATTCAGGGGTGTTTTGGTCATTTTGGCCAATTTTTAGTTTTTAAGGTTTTGATTTGAAAGTTTGTGGTTGATTTGCCACCACATCACCGTTGAACCAAAACTATCTATTAAAAGGGGGGATTATAATGTATATAATATAGGGGCCGAGTCTTATGTATATTGCCTACGTATCCCTCCTTGGGAAGTCATGCCCTTCTATAGTTTGGGTTACATAGAAATTATATCCTAATTGCTTATACCTAAATCTTAGTTTTTACCCTAACCAGACCTGATATGGGCTTCCCATGTATCCCTTCTGGGGACATCAGGTCAGACATGGTTTCATTTACAAAATGTGGGAGAGGGATACTTTGATTGAAATCTATAAAAGGGACGCTTAAACTACCCAAAAGATGACTTCTCCTTGAAGACATGTCGTGTCGTCGTCCTTATGACCACGTATTTTCTGGTGGCTTTTCTAAAATTGGGCTTCTATCATGGGCCATATCTGTCCAATGTTAACCAAATGCTCCAACTTGAACTTGAAGTCTTCACATTCATCAATGTCATGTATGAGAGCTCCTGAATGATACAAGCATATCTTCGTCCTGGAAATGCTTGCGAAGAGTTGGTAGGTTGTCTTGAGAGGCTAAACCTTGCCGGTGTGGCACAATAGTGAGAAAATGTCGGGATACAAATTCTCAAAGGTAGTGAAATCATAGCGCCAAAATAGTGTGTCCATAGTGATTCCTTCACCAGGAATAGCAGAGTCATAAACTAGTAGGGAGTGAGGTCCCCACAGGTTGCAGAAGACTTTCTGGTTAATCAGTCTGATGGCTCTTTTCTTGAAGGACACATATTCATCAGTGTCATGGATGGCTTCTGTGGTACATGCACTTTTTGTGAGCAAAAAAGGGTGCGCAAGGTGGGAGGACCTTAGGGCTAGTTTTTTCCAGTCAGATAGCTTTCATCCTATCATAAACTTTGATATTTTGCACTTCCCTTGGTGTGACTATGAAGTAGGATCCACAAGATTTTAGGGCAATGGCCCACCATATTAGGGATCATCTGCGGGAGGGCCATTGTGGAGTCCTGTATTGATTAGCAGCTCCATTGATAATTGGGGTAAGTCTGTCATGCTCCTCACGTTCTTCCCCATATGGTATTGGGTCATTCTCATGTAGGTGAGTCGGAGGGACATAGTAGTCCATCATAGTTTGGACTTCGTCGGGGAGGTTTTGGTATTGTGGTTTTCCTTCGGGGGACCTCTCAGTCAACTTCCCCACAATTTCCAAAATCTCATCCACTTCTTTCATTTTGGTATTAGCCAAATCAGTTTTGCAGTCAACTTCCTTCAATTTGGCTCTTGTCAACTCAATTTTCGCATCTATTTTACGGATCTTGGCCTAAAGCGATTCCTTGGTCTCTTCGTCGCTGATTAGGTCAATAACTGGTGATGTGGCGCTTTGACTGTCTAGAGTCTCCATGGATAGAAAATCAACCTTTAAGAGGAGGTTAATTTCATGAACTTTGGTATTTTCCTTTATTTTTCTTTTTGGGTTGGTTTCCAAAATGTGGGACTAATAAGGAGTTCAAAACGGAACACATGAAAGCACATAAACAATTTATATAGCAGAAGCATAGAAACAATTATAATATTCGCGTTCCTATA